>CAUYRT010040884.1:0-11986 GCA_963574885.1 Lepilemur ruficaudatus | reverse complement strand
CCCAGGAGTGGGTGCAAACAGAAGAATGTGGCTCAAGGAGTCTGACGGATAAAGCACAAAGAGAGGCAGTAATGTCTGGTCTATTGGAGACCCCATCACTCAAGTTTGAGTTTATAAACTCCAAGCATGACAGTCCCTGTCAGTGCCAATAAGCATCTCAGTTCTATATCTATTAACACTCACTGATAGATTTTTTTTAAAAAATAAAGGTTCTGACTATTTTATTTCACATAGGTGACGAGGCTAACTCTTCTTTTTTCTTTTCTTTCTTTCTCTTATTTTTTACAACCACTTCTAAAAATTTAAAAAGGCCTGTCATCTTAAAACTCATACTTCAAAAGTGGGAAAAAAAATAAGTTATTATCTGCATCGTAAATGGATTCTTCAACTTTACAAAATGATTCAGTAGAATTTCTTTAAGTGAAAAACTTCTCTGATATGTTTGTAGATCAATTAATATTTGGATGAGAAGAAAGTGTCAATTAAATTTAATTCAACAAGTCTTTATTGGTTATCTATTTACTATGCTAGTATAGATTAAAAGGTTATATTATTAAGATTCTCTGCCAACAGAATCTTAAAAAGGGACTACGGAAAACCATGAAATTGTAATTGTTCAAATGAATCCCAAATATATGACAGCCTCATCTTTTAATAATATACTTATTATATAATAAAAGATACACTATATTATGCTAAATTTGGGAATATTCCTACAAATTATTTTATTGAATTAAACTTGACCATTTTCCCCACCTGCATAAACTCATCCAATGGAGTCCACAATGATCTCAAAATAAAATTCAAATCTGGTCCCTGAGCACCGATCCAGGTGTTTCTCCACCTATGTGGTCCTTCCCTAAATCTGCAGTCCAGCAGTGTGGCACTTGAAGTTCACAAATTCACTGTCCTTGCTCCAGCCACTGAGCCTTTTTGTGTGTTGACCTCATTGCCATCTTATAGTGCTTAAGCCACAGAGCCTAGAACAGTGCCTGGGACAGAGGGAATGCTTAGTAATGTTGCTGAAGGACTGACCAACTGAATGACTGCTATAGAACCACCAAATCTTTCATAGAGACTGGGATCTGTTTCATTTGTCCTCCTAACTTGGGAAGAACAGTATTTAGCTGCTGTTTACTTAAGAGGCAGGGTACTGCTATCAAAACACACTCAGCTATGATTCGGGAGATTCCCAGCTTTCACCCTTGTTAGTTGGGTATATTACCCTGCCTGGGTTCCTCATCTGCACAAGGAGGAACTTGACTGAAGCATCCTAATGTCCTGTAGCCCTAACTTCAATGGTCTTTATCTTCCCCACTCGTTTTCTTGGTGGTGTTTAGTCCCTTCCCCGAACCCCGTCCACGACCATTCTTTACATTCCGTTTTGTAAGAAATTGCCTGTGCACAAATACCCAGTAACCTGCGTGACTATCCCTGGGAATGCAGTTCCAAACGCAGCCTTCGTTTTAGCCAAGGCTGAAAGGTAAACACAGATGGGCAGCTCAGAAAAAATCAAGCATTTTATTCATTAGGCCATCTGGTCATCCCTGACAGTGTCTTTCCATACAGTCATCAGGAAAAGACATATCAGACGGTGTTAATTCACAGCTGAATTTGTTGGCCAAAGGTCTTCTAGCTCAAAAGCCAGACACTGGAAAAATACTAAGTATTTTGGGGTGGTGGGCGGGGGTATGTTGCTAATAACATGACCAATTTCCTTCTTATCATCTAAGATTTGGATATTGATCCTTTGGGCAACTTGAAATGGTTACAGCTCTTTCTGTAGGTGTCTTGCTTTCACCTTGCTAAGCTCTTCCTGGCATGGTTAATAACATCATTAACAATTAGGTGCTAAAAAATGCAGTGAGCAGTATAACAAGTCATACCAACATGCACCTCACCCTCACCCCACTTAATTCTGCAGTCTCTTCTGAACGTAACAAGCACATACCTTCTTGTTCCCTTTTGATCACAGATGTTTCATCTGCTTGAAACCGCCCAGTAAGGCCCAGAATAGACTCCCCACTTAGTTCTCCACCTGTTGGGTGATCCCCAAACACTCCTTGAGTCCAGTTTACCAGCTGCTTCGCCCACCTGCAGGCCTGCTGATGGGGGCCCTGGCAGAGTCCTCTCCTCACCTCCCGCCCTGCCTGCCAGCTCCCAATCAGTTCCCCTTTCCAGCTTCTCCACCCTATGAGGACCCAGGCCATGCCCTTGTCTGGGCTCAATCCACAAATTCAGAAATTCCATACCCAGTGGCCATACGTAGCATTGGTCCACAGAACAGAACGGGGAAAACAGCCCTCTCCTGTCACGCTGGGACTTCTCAAGGGGTGGGGCTTATTGGAACCCTTCCCCCAAGTCCCTCAGACATTTTCTTTTACTTTTCCAATGAACATTTCAATTTTTTTTTACCCTCTGGGGTGAAAAAAAACTACAGTTGAAATTTTGTTTCCTGTTTAACTTGTGATGAAAACAAGAGAACCCTGCAAATTTATGGATAAAAATAGCTTTGCTATCTTACAGTCATTAAGTGAACATAAAAGGGTTCTTTGTGATCTCAGGGTGTCTGTAACCTGGCATCTGTCACCAGTCCTCCGTCCTCATCCGGAGGCGAGACATTCAAGCGAGGATTCCACGCTTAATGGCACCTTGGGAACAAGTGCTCCCGGGTGCCCATCAAACCTGTCACTCTCAACAGCTGTTGCTAAGCGATGACGTGCCCCTCCACCCTCTGTGGCTTTCTGCATAAACAGGTCTGCGGAGTTGTGCCAGGAGAGTCTTCCAAGGCGGGACGTGCCGTGCCCCCGTCCGTGTGAACACGGAGTCACCCTCACCTGGCTTTGCTGTGCCCGTTCCAGCACTGCTCCTCGTTGGAGGTGCCCGCCGTCACCCTCTCGTCCTTGCAGATGGTGTAGGGTAATGCCGACCAGACCTTTTTAGAGAGCTTCAGTTTCTCTTTTATGTCGGTGACCTGATCGAGAAACCAAGGAAAGCGAGTGAATGTCCTCCTCAGGCTTTGCCCATTTCTACACAAGGACGTGACTCAGGTGAAGGTTACAGTACCTGTGATGTGACCAGCACAAACTCCCTAGCAGGGCTAAGGGACAGACACGGTGCTGCAGGGTTTACAGCCCAGGAAAGCCTCTGTTCCTCCCCCTCAATCTTCCTCTAGCAGAGAGTTCTCAGGTAATGGCCTTTTTTTGTTTTCCATCTTTTCTGTCCTTCAGTCTTTGGAATTAAAAACTTATGAAGCATCGCACCTGACTTCGGGTCCCTCTCCTGCTGACAGCCATTACTGTGAGCACCCGACTTTAGAATTCATTGCCTGCATGTCAGATAAATGCACCAAAACAATGCACCGAGAGATAAACACTTTTCCCCAGTGGACTACTTGTTTCTGCACAAAATAAATATGGTCCCCAATTTAGCTGCTGGTGCAATTGGCAGGCCCATAAAGCACACACTTGGGTGGTGAGCAGTAAACCAAACCCACTTAACAATCTCTAGCACCGAAAGAGAAAAGTCATTCTAAATATGGGTAAGTGTAAATGTCACAGCCCTGTGGATGGATGGCCAGGAGAATCTTAGTACCAGCCTCTTAAGTGTTTTCAGGCTCAGCGCTGACTTCTTGCCTGAAAAGGAGTAGGGAGAGGGATTTAATACCATTGTGGCTCCATAGTGAACACCTAGGTTCATGCAGTCACAGCTCGGATTTCCTATTCTGTCTACATGAACATTGGGAATGTCCATGGATGGTTGAAATCCATCTGTCATCAGTTGAATTGTGTCCCCCCCCAAAATTCGTATTGAAGTCCTAACCCTCGGTACCTCAGCATGTGACTTAGTTTTGAGACAGGGTCATTACAGAGGCAAAGAAGTTAAAGTGAGGTCATCAGCGTGGGCCCTACCTCGCATAACTGGTGTCCTTATACAAAGGGGGAATTTGGGCACAGAGATGTGCATGGGGGACGATGACGTGAAGAGACACAGGAAGAAGACGCCCATCTATAAACCAAGGAGAGAGATCTGGACGGATCCTTTCCTGACAACCCTCAGCAGGAGCCAACCGTGCTGACACCTTGATTTCGGACTTCTAGCCCCCAGAACTGTGAGACAGTACATTTCTGTGGTTTTAACCCACCCAGTCAGTGGTTCTCTGTTATGGCAACCTTAGCAAACTAACACAGATGTGAAAACGCTGAGTAGACATTTGATGGGGAACAGGACGTTTGCACAATCTCAAAGTACCTTGCACAGATTACTTATTAATTACCAAAGGAAAACTGGTAATTTTGCTGTGCAGAGACGCAGCAGGCCTCCACCTTAACCAAGTGGTCAAAGTGAGGAGACAAACTGATCGTGGGTAGCTCCCCATGTGATGTGCCAAGAAGGACAGTCACTCAAGCTGCGAATGTTCATAAACTGAACCTAATCATGGGGACGCATCAGACAAACCCAAACCGAGGGGCATTCTGAAAGACAGCTGGCCTGTCCTCCTTAAAAATGTCAGTCGTGAAGGACCAAAAAAGGCTAAGAGTGCTTCCAGAGTGAGACTACGAGATGTGCTATCCAAATGCAGCCTGGATTGAACGCTAGGTCAGAGAGGTGACTGCCATAAAAGACATTATGATAGATACTAGCCAAATAATAGGCAAAATTTGTATACCGACTTTCTATTAGATAATAATATTGTTCTATTATCAATAGAACAATAATATTGTTCAATATTATTGTTCAATAACATTGTTCTATTTCCTGAACATAAAAGCATATTGTGGCAATGTAGGTGAATGTTATGTTCTTACGTTCTTAGGAGATACATGCTGGAATATTAACAATTGCAGGTGTATGATTTGCACAACTTAACAATGGTTCAGTAATAATAAATAGTAATAAGTCCATAGTTGTATAAAGAGAGAGAGAAAGTAAATGTGGGAAATTTTTAATGATTGGTTTATTCTAGATGAAAGGCATACAATTTTTCAAAAAAATGCAATTTTTGGTTAAGTTTAAATTTTTTTTTTTCAAAATAAAACATGTAAGAAAGAACCCCTTACATTTTATTTGTTTTGCATGGTGTCCGCTTCAGTGTTCCTAACCTCTAGGAAAGGCTACCATCTCTTTCTTAGTCTTTTCAAAACAATCCCAGAGACAGAGACACGTATTACATATTTATATCAGAAAATGCTCACCATCTCCAGGACTGAAATCCTATGGGGTTTATTCTGTCCCATAATAAAGCACACCAAGAGCGAGCATTCTCTTTTCTGCCTATTTCATACTGAAATCCCACCTTCATGCTGTGGGAATCTAAACCAGATACACATATTTTGAGACTCAGAGAAAGAAAGAATAGCATTGCATGACGTCCCACCGGCATCTCCTCTTCTAGTATTTGCAGAATTTAACTGCGGACGTTGTGCTGCTCATTCTTTAAATCCAACTCAAGCATTGTCTCCTTCATTCTCTGGCCTCCAAGTTAGACTCAGCTTTCTGCATTGCACAGCGCCCAGTCGATGATGCTGAGGACCGATCCTTCCAAACTCTAATAATTGGCTTATTTTTCTGATTCTCTCTTAGACTGCATGCTTCTTGGTAGCAGGAATAGGGTTGTCATTTGTCTTGATCCTCAGTGCCTGGTTTGGGTCAGGAGGCCAACCAGCCCAGTTTGTCTGGAACATAGGCCATTGCAGGATGCAGAATTTTCAGCACTAACACAAGAAAGTCCCAGGTAAACCAGGATGAGCTGGTCACCCAGGTCTTAGCACACAGGAGGCCCTCGGTAAGGGTTGATTGAGATAATGGGCTGGACTGTGACATTCTCTTACAAGGTGATGGAAAATGTTGCTAACGTTAGGTTGCTGGGGTCACAGTAATATGTGTTCTTCATCCAAAAGGGTGGGAGGAAACTGTGAAGTCGTATTTGGCTAAGTGAAGACCCTGTCATGAGGATGGGTCTCGAGGCCCTCGCTGACTGCTCGCCACAGCACATTTTACAATCGGGACATGTTCTCTCTGCTATTTCAGTAGCTGTGCATTTTCATTGTACATCTGAAGGAGATAACAGCAAAGGAGCTGTGAGAAATGTAAATGCTGTTTTAACATTCTGCACGGAAACACTGGCCAATTCACCTCCAGACTGCGATGGGGAGGCAGACAGCTGAAAAAATGGACACTATTAGCCACTGGCAAAGAACATGCCTTTGATTCCAAAGTATGTCTGGATGATGGCAGTTTATTTTCCAGTACCGGGGAAATTTTTCAATTTTCACACCATTTAGAAATGTTTTCTCATTTTATTTATTTATTTCATTTCTGAATAAGACATGTAACTGCTTTGCTGTAGCCCCAGACCTGAGGTTTTATTTCCCACCCCTGCCCTCCACGCCCTGGAAACCTAAGTGCACACAATTGTGAACTAAGCTTTATGTTAACAAGTGCCCTTCTTAAAAATATACTACTGACAATAACAGTGAGCCCTAGCTCATTAATAACAAACCTGGTGGGAACAAAGACCAGGGGCCAAATACAAAATTTATAACAATTTCCTTTCTTTGCTTCTCAAATGAGCTATTCAAGGACAAATTAACTCCATCCAATACTTGCAACTGGTATTTATCCATCACTCCAATATTGTGTTAGTAATGTTGCAATATTAGCAATACCGAAGTATTAATTTTTTTCATCTATGTTATTGATAGAGTTTGAAAGTTAAACTTCTGTTATGCCATAGGAATCTGATACAAATATATACTGTTGAGGTTCACAGTGAAAACATGAACCCTCTTTTAGGACTTATCTGTAGTTTATCCTGGTTTCTGACAATTTCAACTACTGATTTCAGAAGAGACATATGCTCTTAGTTTAAGGACTGTCAAAAGGCCTAGGAGTACTTGACTCTCTAGGAAGATGGTGGCACCATTCTCATACCTAACCTTAAAAAACTGTAAAATTAGACAAAAGAGGGAGGAAGTTGACAAGGTGGAATGATGGCTAGAAACCAAGAGATTGGTAAAAACAATAGGCAGAAAGAAGGATTAGCCAAGCACTCTTACCTGACAACTTCACTTAGAAAGTAATCTTGCTCCAAATATTTAACGTGAATCTCATCACGTTTCTGACTTAACAACTCAGTTTACAGGAAATGCTAGGGAAAGAGGAACAAACTAGACAACACTACAAATATATAATCAGACACATCCACTGATGAGAGATTATATAACACAATTGGCTTCAAAATTGGGCAAGTAAATAAATTAATTGATTAAGGCAGGAAGACTGTTCTACATGAAAAGAAACTCTAAAAACATAACAAACAAATTCTATGTGTAGACTTAAACTGAATCCTGGATTTGGAGGTGGGGACCCAGCTATAAGAGACAATTCAGGGAATTTTGAATATAAGCTAGATAGCAGTTGATATTAGTGAATACTATTAATTTTCTTAAGTGTGATCATGATGTCATTGTGTAGGAGACTTTCCTTGCTTTTAGGAGATTCATGATGAGATATTTAGGGATAAAGTGTCATTGGGTCTTTTACTTGCTTAAAAATAGCAAAAAACTATTATCAAATCCACACCAGGGGTATAGGTATGTTCATTTTATTATTTTTTCAGTATTGTCTGAAAAAGTTAAAAATAATGAAAAGTTGGGAAAGAACTAAGACTTTGTTGCCAGGGCACATGGCTGTGAAGAGCCTTGCTGGATTGAGCACAGGGCAGTAGTTGACTCAGAGTGATGGGGGCGAACTGTGAGCTTTCACTGAACACAGGTTCCACCCCCCCACCCCCGACAGTCAATCTTAACGACTCCGTGCTGAAATAGTATCATTACACCCTTTGCGCAACTGGGAAATGGGGTTTAGAGGCTAAAAAACCTGCCACACATCAAGTTACTGAGATTCACATTCAAATGTAGACTTCGGAATTGTTACTTTTAATCACAAGGCTAAATAGGGTCATGGCTCACCACCATAGTCTTCAAAGCGTGTGTGTTGGGGTGGTGGTAGGGGTGTGGGATTCAGAATTAGAACTTTCATTTCCATTTTTTAAATATAGAAACACAAGAGGAATTAAGCTTTCCTAATATTTTTTCTAGAGATGGATAGCTCAATCGATCTATATTGTGATGGCTATTTCTCAGTTTTCCTAGGGAAAGAGTAAGACCTTCACAGTGGGGAGAGGCTGCACTGGCACCCCATGCCCACTAGCTTGCTGCTGGTGTGTTGACACAGCAAATGTGCTGGTTAGATGCATTTATGGGTTAGCTTATCTAGTTTTAACCAACTCATTCAATGGAATCATGACTTAAAATAACTTTGGAAAGAAACCTTGGATTTGATTTATTTCCTTTCAAGCAATGCAAGCACAAGTGAACGACGATAAGACGGCAGGATAATATTCCTCTTACTCTTTTTCCTCTTACTCTTGATACATCTGCAATGTCACAAAGCAGAAATAATAAAGATTATTTGCTTTATTTTTTTCTCCAAAAGTTTCAGTTTTTGCATAAATTTCAAGACATACAGCATGTATTAATTCAGTAGTATTAGTGCTATAATTTATGTATAGATAATTATAAGTACTCTGGGTGTCTATGATCCTGAATTTTTTGCTGGTAGAGATGCAAGACGCAAAAAACCCCCCAAATCCGGAGATTACTAGTCTATAGCACAGGGACTCATGCAATATATTCTGAAGCAGTGATTTAGCAAGCAAAAATTCAATAACATTCAGTGAAATCAGCTTAATGAGACAGGGAAGTGTAATACAATTTACAAAAAGTTCCAATACATTGGTTAAATAAGAAAAAAGGCTTTTGTTGCTAGTATCCCTTCATTAAACTCTTATTATGTGCCTTTTGTAAGACAGGTTTTATGGTAGCCTCTGGGGATATGAATATGACTAGTGCATGGTCGCTCTCCTTGAAGGGTTTGTGGCTGCGCTGTCTAGTAGGAGCGAAGAGACACAGAGCAAATATTGTAGTCATGGGTGAACGGGGGCTATGAGAGCCCTGACATTAATTTGCCTGGAAATTTCCTTTCTGGGGAACACCATATTCCTTCTCAAGAAAATAAGGCTTTGCTGATATTTGTTTTTTTTTGTGGCAGCTAAACTCTGTCATAGGGATGATTAGGAAGCAGGATAATTTTAGTAATTTCTACCTAAAGGGACTAAAAATGAAAAACGCGTCATGTCCTCCCAAGTCTTCACTTCCGAGAACGGGATGATTTTGTCCACGTAGAGCGACTGCTTGCAGCCACTTTTCTGGTCCTCAGCTACTCGCTTTGCTAAGGAGCAGCTACACTTGCGTGACTCCCAGGGAATATCTGCTCCACAGCCAGTGACTCAGTAAACAGCGCTTTGTGTGTACCAGGTGCTTAATAAATATTTGTTGAGTGAATAAATACATGAACAGCATTGCCAATGATCTGCCAAGGGAAGTAAGACCTCAAAAATTATCGATTATCTGCCAGCTCCTGCCTTCTGAACTTTCCTTTGGAGAGCAAGGAAGATATGGGCAAATTCAGTCAGGCCTTCAGGAACAAAAGTAATTTCCCTTGACTTGATGACTCCCAGAACAAGAGGGGTATCTCAGATGATCCCTCCGATCTTCTAATTAGGATGCCAGTCTCCTGTCATCTCAAATGTCATTCCAGGTGTAATTTGCACAGGCATGAGGGAAGAGCCTCAGGGACCTCAAAACTATCTTGGCTTGGGGAAAAAAAACATGAGAATGTAACTAAAGATGGGATAAATCCCACCTTGAACAGTTTTTACAATCCTTATCAACACATACCAGTTCCCATACCTTCCCTTTGGTTTTCTGAACAAGCGACCTGTTGAATTCTGATTTGGGGTGTGTTTGAGCCCCTTTTATTACCTTTGTCTCCCATGTGAATTCTCCGATGGGGCATATTTGACTTTTTTCTCCAAGAGACACTCATTGCCCATGGCTGTCTGTCTGCCTACCGGAGGCCCAAAGTCCATCAACCCTGGATCCATTGTTTCTTCTCGCTCTTTCCTGGGCAGCCTGGTGAGAAGGCCACCTGCTGTCCTCCCTCAGTCGTCCCTGGACCAGATCCCCTTCCCTGGCTACCTGTTGTGGGCACCTGGCCCGATGCCCTGTTTGTTCATGACTTCAGAAAGATTTCAATGCGCCTATTTCATCTGTAGGAAAACATAATGTAACCGGATGTAAATAATATATACCACATCTTTAGAAAAAAAGGTGATTAATATTTCAAGGGCTATTCACTAAATAATACATATGGTGGGGGAAAAAACACAATGTGAATATTTTATAGGCTGACGGTCATTTGTTAGCTTTGGAAAACAATCTGTTTAAAGAAACGATGGTAGCCTCCTCTTTACCTCATGGACAAGGCCTTGTTACTTGCTCAAGTTAAGGGAAATGCATGACACATAAAGCCATTTTTGCAACCTAAGAGTTGAATAATCCAGTTTCGGAGACAGGGATCTAGTCAAGCTTTACTTTAGAGAAGAATGATCTTTTCTTACAGCACCGAGTAATTCAATTCACCATGTGAGCCTGCGTTGGAATTCAAGTCATGCATACACCTTCAGTAATCAAACAAGGTCTGTGAATGTACCTGTTCACAACTGCTCCCACTCACTTGAAAACACATACAGTCTGGAGGAGAGTATTTAAAGTTCCTAAGGCTCAGATAGAATACTAATTTTTCTGACGTGGCCAAATACCTATAAATACAATCTCTCGGACATTCTTAGAAGAAGTAATCCGTGTCTTCCGATAATGGCTTTTAGCGCTGTCTTCACTAGAACATCAGTTTTCCATTTATTCTGAGTTTGTGAAACTCTGGTGTTATTTCTCATGCCTCAGATTGTCACCGTCTTTAGTGTAATATTTGGGGAAGTTCTGTGATGCTTGGTGGAGAAATTGCTTGTAACACGTTCTCTTCCAGGAGATTTCTGAGTCAGTCTTGGGGAGAGCAGCAGGGCTCTGTTGAATCCAGTGAACCTAAAGCAGACTCTGCCCACATCACGCACCCACTGCGTCTTCGAGACGCTACACAACTTGAAAACAGTCCCACACTCTGGGATTTATCATAGATTCCCAGGGAATTTAAAAACAACTTCTAGTTTATTACCATGTGACATGTTTTTTCACCTGTGGTATGGTACTTTCAACATTACCCCCAAGGAGACAAGCACTCACGCGTTTTGCAGGAAAAACTAAGAAGGGTAAAAAACCCAGTGGGAAGTGAAAGAATCTTTGAAGGTTCGAAAAGATAATGCTTAGCTTTGTTGTGTTTCACAGGGGATTGGGAATTGGATGAAAAATTAGAGTCTGAGTCATCCCTTCTGGCTTCCGGTTTGGAGTTTCTTGGCTAGAGGATCACACTGTATTAAGGGAATGAGGCTGGAAAGAAAGGTGAGGTCCTTTTCTGGTGAAACACTGGTCCTCAGAATAGGATAAATATCGGAAATCTCAGAAATATTTTCTTATTGCTGTTCAGGTTAGATGTTTGCAGCAGGTTTTAAGAAAACAACAACAAACGTTCAAATCTTCATGTCTGTAGCTAGGGTTCCGTGTGTGCCTCATTCTCTAGGGTACTACATTTTAGGAAGTAATTGCAGTACGAATTCTGTATGTCCTTAAAAAATGACACAGTCAGACACTGAACTCAGATCTACTGAATCCAATAGAGAAAAGAAAAAGATAAGAAGTCATTTGGTCTGTAGGAATCCATACAAAATCGAAGTATTACTTTTCATAAGGGTACCTAAAATGTGGCACTATTTACTTTTCTTCTTTCTTGTTTTTTTTAAATTTCACAATATTAAGTGGGTACAAACGTTTTTGTTACGTGAATGCCTTGTATTAGGTCATTAAATGTGAAATGTTCAATTTTCAATCAAAAGTTTAGTTCATTACATCTCAAACAAGAAGCAGTACAGTTACTCAAAGTATATGCCTAAACTATTGACAGAGTTTTG
>CAUYRT010040883.1:0-10942 GCA_963574885.1 Lepilemur ruficaudatus | reverse complement strand
TGGCCAACTAAAAATATATAGAAAAAATTAGCTGGGCATGGTGGCGCATGCCTGTAGTCCCAGCTACTCGGGAGGCTGAGGCAGGAGGATTGCTTGAGCCCAGGAGTTTGAGGTTGCTGTGAGCTAGGCTGACGCCACGGCTCTCTAGCCCGGGCAATAGAGTGAGACTCTGTCTCAAAAAAAGAAAAAAAACAAAAAAAACAAAAAAAAAGAAATCCCTTTCATCGGTTCTGGATTTGAAATCCTAACGTTCACAGGACATGCACTTAAACCTCCACAACAGGAAACTAGAGAAATAATCTGGAATATTTCATCTCTAATTCTGACCTTCCTGAAGGTGGGATTCTGATTCTTCAGTGCAGCATTGATCAGTAGTTTACCTCTGTTCTAATCAACTGTGTTTGGAGACGGAGTGATACTTTCCAGTTCTGACATTGAGAAGCTAGCTCTTTAATATACAAGACCGTACTGAGACAGAAGTAGCACAGCTCATGTCTGCATTTCCATGTTTAAGGATTTCAAGGCAGCAGTTTCACAATATTGATACATGCATATATGTGATTTTTAAAACCACAAAATATCTTGCTGATACAGGCAAACTAAGGATTACAAGGACTTGGACAACATGCTATAATGTATGACCCAAGATAAGAACTATAAATGGCCACTGTTCCTGAGTTATACCTGATTCTTGTTAAAGATTTTTCTCTAGTGTTGCTATTTTAATGTAATACACTTCATACTATTTGCTCTTTTCATTTTTTAATTTGCATTTCAAGTATAATCTCTGGGAAAATAACATTTAATAAATGAAACACTTAAAATTACAAACTAACCAGAAGACAGGGACAATCAAACATCCACTATGCCCAATAAGTTCTTTAGTAATAGAAAAAGTTCATTGAAATGACAATGGGCAATGATTTGCAAAAGTTACTGAATGGATTTTATCGAAATCTGAGTGTTTCTACTGCCACTGAGACCCAGATTTGGCTATTGCTTTCCAGAAGCGTTTGTCCTCAAGTAGACTCTGTTATCCTGTTGAAATGTGTCACCACATGCTTCAGATATGTTGGGATTCAAAACAAAATTAAAAACATTTTAACTAGGAATGCTAGGGAACACCACAGTTTATTCTTGCTGCTGTGATACACCTTTTGAACTTACCTGAAAAAAGAATTAGTAAGAACGATACATAGATACATGCACAAAATTATGCTAGTTCTTGATTGAAAATAAAATAGGAAATTATTTTAAGAAAGGAAACAATTGATAGGGAGAATTTTATCAGAGAAAAAAATTTTACTTGCTCCTATAATGTTTCACCAGGGGGATGAGTTATAGGTTACCATTATCTGTGAAAAGAAATATTGAGCACAAAGAATAAGGTCCATTCGTGTGAGTGCTAGAGAATGTTCATGAATTATATATCTGATTATCATATGGATCAATGTATCTCATGATAAAAATAAAAATGTTTAAACCTCTAATACACACTTGCTAAAGGCATTACTGGTCTGTATTTCCCACTGGAAGAGATCCACCATTTGAATGTACAGATTAAGTTTGGCAAATAAGTGTAGTAATCTAAGTGATATTAAGTGGCAGAAAAGAGTGAGCAGTGGCTGGGTTATAAAATGAGGCAAAGAGTCATTTCTGGAGTAAAGCAGAACCCAGGTGTGCAGACACCCAAAGTGATACGCTGTTAAATTTGATTGAGAAATAAATTCAGGGAATTATATTCATTCATTTCTCAGCTCCTTTCCTTAATGCTTTATCTCAATGTTGGATCAAAACATCTCGGTGACAAGATTTAGGCTTTAGTACTGTTTTAATATGAGAAATAATAATTTCCTGGAATAACCAGTTTTCCTAACACTTATGTTTCTTTATGCTACAGTCATAGTTTTGGTTATTGGGAGAAAGTTATACACATAAAGAAAGCTCCGTTCAAGACAAATGAAAAGTAAAACACTCATTCCCTTCTCTCAATAAAGAAACAAATTTCATATTTAGTGGCTCACATCCAGACCAGAGGATTATTTAAGTTCTGTTATTCTTCCTTTGAGTGTTTTTAAGCGATTTATTGAAAAGAAATATTTACCTTGATTTTGCCATCTATATTATAGCTCTATTGTTAGAAAAATATTTAGCTACTTTGCTTTCTTTCCAGAATGAAGTGTTTTCTGCATTTGCATTTTTAACATTTTTCTGTTTTTCAATATCCTATTCTGAAATGTTTATGGAAAATTTTTCAAAACTCAAATAGGTTCTATGGTAAAGGAGTTCATAATATTCAATGATATTATATTATGAATCACTCTACCTTGTTATTGTACTGAGGGGATTTTTGAGTATAAATAATAGAACAAATAGCTATTAACTTTGCTTTATTCCTGAACAACACTGAATATCAGGATCCTTCAAAATTAATAATAAATTTTTGAGAGATTTATAAAATGATCCTCATGAAGAAGCAAAGGAAACAATGGATAGCAGGTACGTATATGATATGGTTCAATCCGTAGGCCTACGTATCTCACACACACACGTGCACGCCCGCACTCACACACACCGAGATGAGTATCTCAAGTGTAATATTGTGGGAAGAACAAAGAGAAAGGATTTTGTAAGAAATCTGTACAAAGCAAATGATCATTACTTTGTAAAAAAAAGTCACAAAAATAACGAAAAGAAATAATAAAAGTCAGAGTCTGACTTGAATTTAGGGTTTGACAAATTGTCTTAAATGAATTCATTTTGACTTGGATTTATGCACAGTAATAAATTAAGAATATTGGTAAAGGGATATAAGCAATTTATATTTGTGAATGGAAGCTCATAAGATATGATGAGGACCTGGTAGAGAATCACAAGTAACCTCTCTTAGCTGTCTCTCGCTTTTAAAAAAAATGTGTATTTCAAGAGAATATATCAAGGATTTTAGTTTTGCATGAGTTTTAAGCAAGTAAATATCTCAAGTAACAGCAGCTTAAAGCTTTCTTCACCCCTGATGTGCTGATAGAAATCATGACTTCTCGGAAGAGAAACTACATTTTCTGCCTCAGCTCAGTTCAATTTGGGAGTTGAGAATAAACGGGTCTATAATTGCTTATTACTGTTGCCCTTGCCTTCACAGATTGCTGGCCATGGAAAGTGGGAGAGAAAGTCCACAGTGGCACAAATGAAGTCAATTTGTGAAGTGGTAAGCTTTGTTCTCGGTTTCTATTTTGTAACTTCTAATTCTAGAACATAAAGGAACATTGTAGATAAGTTTTGCAGAGGGAAATCATTGGTTTACTTTAAGATTATTCAGTGAGTAAAAATAAATGCTTCGCTTTGCAGAAGCAAAAATAGAAAAATGGTTTCAGAATTTGTAAAGTTTGAGAGTTTATTCTGATTACATGTACTGCCGACTGTTGATAAAATTGATGCAGGTTTCATGGATAGAATTTACATTAACATTTACATTAGTGCTATGAAAGTATAAAGATTAAAGTAGGTCTGTGGTTTTGCTGAAGTTCATTACCATTAGTTATTAATGAAAGGAGCACATTTAGTTCTTCCTAATGTTAATAACTTTGCATCATTTTAATAACTCTAGACATTCAAAGAAGAGATAATATACTTTTTAAATGAAACACTCAGAATCATTGAATAATGGGTGTTGGTGGTTTACCTAGTAAAAGCTGCTCTCAGTATTTGGAATGGCCCTCTCCCCTCTAGTGTCTCTCTGTGGAGGAATCTGCAGCAGGGCAGCTTTCCTGACTTCCTGGCCTACCCCACATGACCCACGTCGTCGTCACTTTTCCTTACAGAGAAAAAGATGAGTCATCTGATTGATAGGTGACATTCATGTGCCTCCATGTTTAACGAACAGAGAAAAGTCTGTAAATCTTCAGTCACGAGGGCTCCACTCCTCTCTTTCCATCTCTTCTCTGGTCATTTTAAGGAAGATATACTAATACATGTGTCTGTTGAGAGGAATCCAACCTTCTCCCCTGTGGGATACACTAACCTCAACCCAGGGAGGGTGAATATTGTGGGTTAGCACGTTTAGCCACAAATTTAAAGCAACGTTCTCCAGTTGGCTTCCAGATAAATATCTAATATTTTTCCTTCTGAGCTTGATTTTTCTTTCTTCTGTGTCTTAGTTATCAGTTAGCCCTAATTTTTCAAATGAAATAAATGAGTGTTATTTATTCTCCCCTAATATCCAAATGAATAAAAAGGACTCCTTAAAATTTATGTTGTTGTTTTTGTTTGGAAAGACAAAGAAAATATAGTTGTTCTAGGTGTGTTCACACCTTAGGCAATTTTCTTCTTTTTTCTTTCTTTATTTTTATTATTTTTTATTTTATTTTAAAAAATTGGGAAGTAAAAGTGTTTTTTGTTATGTGGATAAATTGTGTCATGCTGAAGTCAGGGCTTTCAGTGTACCCCCCACCAGAATAGTGTACATTGTGATCAACAGGTAGATTTTTATCACTCATCTCCCTCCCATCCTCTCCCTTTCTTAGTTTCCAGTGTCCATTACTGCTCTTTATGACCATATATTTCCTTAGTTTAGCTCCCACTTGTAAGTGAGGACATGTGGTATCTGTTTGTCCCTTCCTGAGATACTTCACTTAGGATAATGGCCTCCAGCTCCATTCATGTTGCTGCAAAAGACATTATTTCATTACTTTATATGACTGAATATTATTACATGTGTGTATACATATATATTACATATGTGTGTAATATATATATACACATACATATATTTTTTTTTTTACACACACATACCACATTTCTTTACCCACTCATCAGTTGATGGGTATTTAGCTTGATCGTATATCTATGCCATTGTGAATTGTGCCGCGATAAACATTCAGGTGCAGGTGTCTTTTTTATAAGACGACTTTTTGTCTTTTGGGTAGATAGCCAGTAGTGAGATTTCTGGATTGAATGGTAGGTCTACTTTTAGTTCTTTGAGGATTCTCCATACTGTTTTCCATAGAGGTTGTACTAGTTTATATTCCTACCAACAGTGTAGAAGTGCTGCCTTTTACCACATCCATGCCAACACTTACTGTTTTTTGACTTTAATAATGATAACCCTGACAGAGGTAAGGTGGTATCTCATTGTAATTTTAATTTGCGTTTCACTGATGATTAGTGATGTTGAGCATTTTTACATATGATTGTTAACTGTTTGTCTATCTCCTTTTGAGAAAAGTCTGTTCATGTCTTTTGCCCACTTTTTTTTTTTTTTATTGGGGGAAAACTACAAAGCATTTACAGTACAATGTCTACAGTCACAATTTGTAGTGAGCTGATTTCCCAAAATATATTACCACTCAAGTTGACTTATCTTGTTACATTCAAAAACCTACTCTGTCAAAGTAGTCCATAGAGTAAATATATAGGGCTCCAACTGTATCTACGTACAACCAACACTCCATTTTAAGTGTACAATTAAATGATTTTCAGTGAATTTACCGAGGTGTACAGTTAATCACATGAATCAGTTTTTGAGGAATTCCCTCTATCAAAAAATCCCAAAACAACATATGCTTGTTTCTTTGTTTTTTATATAGAGAAATCCAATTGATTTTTGTGTACTTACCTTGTATCCAATGACTTTCAAAATTCACTAGTTTTAGTAGATTTTTGAAGATTGCTTAGAATTCCCTATTTATGTGGCCAAGGTGAATTTGATTAATGATAGTTTTATTTCTTCTTTTTCAGTTATTTTGTATTTCTTTATCTTGGCTTACTGCAATGGCTCTAGAATCTACTACAATGTTGAAAGAAAATGGTGAGGGTCTTTGCCTTGCCCCATATTGTTGTTTGTACATTTTCATAGACGTGCTTTATTACAGGAGATTCTCTTCTATTTCTAGAATGCTGAGAAAGTTTACCATGAATTTGTGCTAAATTTTTTCAAATGTTTTTTTCATCTATTTCATTAATATAATGAATTACATTGAATGACTTTCATATGTTAAAACAATCTTGTATTCCCAGGATAAACCCCACCTTGTCAAGATTTATTAAACCTTTTAATGTATTGTTCATGAGGAATATTGGTGTGAATTTTTTTTTCTTTTAATTGCCTTGTGCCAGGTTTGGCCTCAGTCCTACACTCACCTTATCAAATGAGTTGCAAGGTATCCCCCTCATCTGCTATCTGAGAAGATTCCAATATAATTAGAATTCTTTTTTGTATTTGTGGTTAAATTTACTAGTGAAGCAAGTGAAATTTCTAGACACTGGCTCTGGGGTTTGTGAAAATATGTTAATTATAAATTTAATTTCTTCACTAAATATAAAGCTATTCAAATTTTTCTCTTCTTACTTTAGTTGGATCTTGCATTTTTAATAATTCATCCACTCTGTGTCTTTTGATTGGTGAGTTTAATCCATTCACATGTAAGGTTATTATTGATTGGTAAGGACTTTCTCTTCCCATTTTGTTTATTGTTTTCTGGTAGTTTTGTAGATGCTTTGTTCTTTCTCTCTTGTTTACTTTTGTGATTTGATAGTTTTCTGTATGCCAAGTTTTAGTTCCTTTCTCTTTCTCATTTGTGTATCTGCTGTAGGTTTTGCTATGTGGTTGCCATGGGGCTTACATAAAACATCTTACATTTATAATAGACTATTTTAAGCTGATAACAACTTAACTTTGGTCATACACAAATATTCTAGACTTTTACCCTTCCTTCCACAATTTATATTTTATTGTCACAATTTGCATATTTTAATATTGTGTTTCTTAATAACTTATTGTAGCCCTAGATAATTTTAACTATTCAGACTTTTGACCTTTACACACTAGACATTTGAAAGATTTACTCATCACCACTATAGTAATTATTTTGAATCTGACGATAAACTTACTTCTACCAGTGAGTTTTATACTTTCATAAGTTTTCATGATATTATTATATTTTTGTTCAGTTGAGTAACTCCCTTGAGCTATTTTTGAAAGGCATGTCTTGTAGGGATGAATTCCCTCAACATTTGCTTACCTGGGAAATAGCTTATTTCTTCTTCATATATGCAGGACAGACTTACAATGTTCTTGACTGGCAGGGTTTTTCTTTTTTTCAGCACTTTGAATATATCATCCCATTCTTTCCTGGCCTGCAAGGTTTCTGCTAAGAAATTTACTTATAGTCTAATGGAGATTCCCTTGTATGTCACTTGATAGTTTTCTATTGTAGCTTTTATAAGTCTCTTTGTCTTTGGCATTTGACAGTTTAATTATAATATGCCTCAGAGAGGACCTATTCAGGTTGAATCTATTTGGGGAGGTTTGAGTTTTGTGGATCTGGATATCTTCTAACAGTTGGAAAGTTTTTAGCAATTATTTCATTGAATAAGATTTTTGTCCCTATCTTTGTCTCTTCTCCTTCTGGAAATCCCATAATGTGTATGCTTGTTCATTTAATGGTGGCCCATGAATCCCTTAGGCTGGCCTCACTGTTTTCATTCTTTTTTCTTCTTTTTCCCTCTGAGTGAGTAATTTCAAAAGATGTACCTTCAAGTTCACAGACTTTTTTCATTTATATAGTCTTCTTTGAAGGTCTCTATTGTATTTTTATTGCATTCATTGAATTCTTCAGCTCCAAGATTTCTCTTTGATTCTTTTTTTAATAATATCTCCCTTTGTTGAATTTTTCATTCAGATCATGGATTGTTTTTCTGATTGTTTTGAATTGTCTATCTGCATTCTCTTGTAGCTTATGGAGGTCTCTTAAGATCATTTTGAATTCCTTTACAGGCAATTTGTAAATTTCCATTTCTTTGGAGTCAGTTACTGGAGAATTATTGTGTTCCTTTGATAGTGTCATGTTTCTTTGTTTTTTCATATGTCTTGGGCTCCTTCAGTAATGCATGCGTGTCAGGTGGGACAGTCACCTCTTTCAAATTTATAGGGTGACTTTCATAGCAGATGAGTCCTAGGCTATTGGTTGGGTAGGGTATATTGGGTGTAGCTCTGGGTGGGCAGAGTAGTGTAGTCTCTGTCGACCAGCTGTGGTCAATGTCAGCAATGACTACAAATGCCTCAGTGGTCTATTCTAGCAATTTGTGGCAGCAAGGGTGGCAGGGTAAATTGTTAGGTGTTTTTTTTTGTTTGTTTGTTTGTTTTCTGACAAGGACTTTAATGGTCTTCCAGTTCTCATTTCCCCTACAGTGGGAAGAATAACCAAGGGGGTCTTACATGGCCCATGGGCAGCCACCATAGCACTGTGTTTCAGGATACTAGTACTCTCAGTGGCTATGAATCTGGGGTCCTGGGCTGCTTGTCTTACTGAACTACTGTGGCACCTGTGACATGAGTGCATTTTCACTTTCTAAGGTAAGGGTGAATGCAGCTCTTTAACCAAGTTGAGGATTGAGTCTGAGGCACTCATCAGTGCCCTGGGCCCAGAGGGCATGGATGTGGCTGTGACTCTGACCCAGGGGGTGAGAGCACAGCACTGGCATGGCTCTAAGCAAGAACAAATATTACAGAGGTTCAGTCCCCAGTGAGAAAGACACAGCTGCACATTGGGGCCCAGAGTCAACAGGGCACAGTAGAAATTTGAGCACTAGGAGAGAGGGTACTACTACATAGTGGTCACTTTGAATCCTGAAGTAGTGGGAAACAGCAATGCTCAAGGCTCTGACAGGCTGGGTATAGTAGGAGAAAGGACTCTGGATTGTCAGGGTGCAGGAGTTTCTTGGATTCCAGGGGGGTACCAATACAGTGATGGCTCCACTCCCCAAGCAGGTAGGGCACCTCAGCATCTCAGACTCTAGAGGGCTAGTCCAGATGCAGGGAGGTGAGGCACTGCAACAGTCAGCCCAGAGGATGGGGTGGCACAGCTCATCCAAAGCTCTGTTTTTCTGGAAAACAGGGTGCCACATCAGCTCAAGTCCTAGCCTCTGCTAAGCTAGGACCTGGTTATCCAGATTCCTGGCGGGTGTGGCACCACTTGGCTCAAGTGCTGGGATGTGTGGCTATTCCACTGGGCCAAGGTTCCTTGTCTTTTGGGGCTGGGGTACTATGTCTGCCATGCAGGGCTTCTCCACTGGGCCAGCACTCCTGGTCTGGGTGGCTGGGTAGCATGTGGCCTCAGGTGCTGGGGTTGTGGCCACTCCTCTGGGCAAAAATTGTGATTTGGGGGGAGTGGAGCACTAAGTTTGTTCAGGCACTGAGGAGTTGTGGCTACTCCATGGGCTTGGGTGTGACTGCTTCACCAGAGCAGCAAGACCAGTCCCAAGTAGGACATTACATGGGCCCAGGAGCTTGGGTCACAGGTGTTTCCCTGGATTGAAACTGCAAGTCCAGGTGGGGTTGGTTGGGAGCTCTGGGTTGGTTCAGGCACCTGGAGGTACATCTCTGATGGGCCTAGGCTCTGAGTAGCTGGAGGTGGGGCACAGCAGCGACTGGTATGGATAAGATGCACTTCCTGGTAGGAAGCTCTTCTCCAGGGATAGGGAAGCTGTAGCATCTCAGCTGGGGAATGGCACACTTCCATGTGTCTGGCCTGATGCAATGATGATAGAGCCTTAGGGATAAAGAGATGCAGTGGCCAGTGGTTCCTAGAGGACACACTCCAGCAGTAGCTCTGGTTTCAAAAAGGTACAGTATAGTGGCAGCTTGGGCCATGGGGCACAGGACACAGTGGAGATTCCTCCTCTGAAGTAGTGCATCCTTGTGAACTCTAGGTAGCTCCCTGAACTGATGTCAGGGCCTCTGATGACTGCAGGATTCACCAGTAGCAGATACTGCAAGTGTTCATGGTGGTAATGGGGGCTTCTGTGGACCTCCTTCTTATCTTTTCCCCCCAGGAAGAAGTCTCTCCTGATTCCAAGATGATCCCAATTGGGGGATGGGGTGGCAGAGGCAAGGTGTTTCCTTTTCTTATTCATGTAGCCATTCTGAGTTTCTGTGTTCCACACACAAGGTGCAGGGTTTTTACCACTCCCTTGTTACACTCTAGCACTCTCCTTTCATCACTCTTGTCAAATGCAGTTGTTTATGATTGTTTTGGTCCTTTTTTGTAGTGCAAGACCAGCATTAGGCACCTATCCATCTTGCTGATGTCCCTTTATCATCTATCGTGTTTGATTTGGTTTGATCTTAGTTCTATATTTTTGTATTTTTTATAATTAATAGATTTCATTTTAAAATATTTTAATTGGCATCACCTTTTTTTCTTTATTTAAGTATAATTTACATATCATACCTTTACTCCATTTTAAGTGTACAATTAAATGATTATTAGTAAATTTACCAAGTTGTACAGCTTTCATATAAATCAGTTTTAGAGGATTTCCTACCCCCTACTGAGACTCCTAATACCCATCCCCATCTACATTTCAAGCATGCCCCTCCCCTTCACAGTGCTTACCACATCTCTCAGATGTGGGTCTACCCCCACCCTCCAAATCACTAGTGAACACCACCACCATTTGAACACCATAGTGTTAATCAGTCAGTACCAATTTGATGGCAAATACATGTGGGGTCCATTATTCTGGTCTTGTGTCACCTCACTTCGAATAATGGGCTCAAGCTTAATCCAGGATAATATAAGTGGTGCTAGCTTACTGTTGTTTCTTAAAATTGAGTAATATTCCATTGTGAACATATACCAGATTTTAACAATCCACTCATGAATTGACGGGCACTTGGGTTGTTTCCACGACCTAGCAATAGTGAATTGTGCTACCATAAACATTTGGGTGCAGATGTCTTTATAATAGAATGTCTTGTGCTCTTTTGGGTAGATGCCTAATAATGCTATTGCTGGATCAAATGGTATTTCTATTTTTAGCTCTTTGAGGAATCTCCAAATTCTTTTCCACAAAGGTTGCACCAATTTGCAGTCCCACCAGCACCTTTGAAGAGAACAATTTTTCTCCCTGTATTAGCAAACAATACATTTTGCTATCCCATTGG
>CAUYRT010040880.1:0-22420 GCA_963574885.1 Lepilemur ruficaudatus | reverse complement strand
TATTTTTGTGTGTATATTTTTATTTTTCAATGATTTTGTGTGTGTGTGTGTGTGTGAGAGAGAGAGAGAGAGAGAGAGAGAGAGAGAGAGAGAGAGAGAGAGAGAGAGAGATCAAGGCTATTACATGGTGAGTTCAATTTTGGAAATATTGGATTTGAGGGCCCAGCAACACTCTCATGTAGAAGTGTTGAAAAGGTAGCCAGGCATTTGGGATGAGAGGTAGGAAAGTGGTTGTAGTAGATCATCAGCTCATGAGGGATAACTGCAGACCTGAGAGTAGACAAAATCACCTAGGCAATGTAAAATTCTGTGAGAGCCAGGTACAGAAGGCAGAGGAACACCAACAGTTAAGGATTATGTAGAGAGGTGGTGGGAAAAAATCAGTGATTATATAGAATCAGTGAGTGCATGCTTTCAGAAGAAAAGAAGTGAATAATTAGAATTGTCCTTTGGAATTACTAATGAGGAGGTCACTAGTACCAAGTAAAATGTTTGCAATAATTCTAGTGGGGAAATGCTTAGCAACAGGGATGGAGAGAGTTGAGAAAGTGCAAGAAAGAGAAGAATGATGAAAATAGTAATGCCGTCACTAGTGCCTACACAAAAATGGGCTGACTTCCTGGGGGGAATTGGCAATGCCCAAAATATGAGGAAATTAGGGAAAAGTATAAGAAGAAGTACTTGCAGAAAAGAACTTCAATAGTTGACAGGTAGTACAGTAAGGCAGAGCCTTTGATTTCCTAGCTTGCAGTGACATTCATGGTTGTTATTACTTACAGTGGTGCTACACTCTTTCAATTGTTTTACTTCATGTTCTAGGCAATTTGAAACTCAGAGAAAGAGATTGAACATGATGATTATGATAATAACATGATTGGTGTACACACATGTGCATCTTAGAACTACCTCTTAGGACTTTATCTTATGACAAACTCGCATTTTCAGTGAGGTGAAAACTATTGTAAACAAAATATGTGAGATGGAGACTCAAGTCTCCACAAGGCACATAACTTCACGTTTCAGGGAATTCTCGGTAGACATCATACAACACTAGCAGAGACCAAGGTCAGTAGGCTTTGATGCTGGTAACAATGTTATCACTGCCTATCTGAGTGCGGTGAGGGGCACAATTGGCAGTTTGCAATTCTGGTTTTATATTCATCACAGAGAAAGCCTCCAGTTAGAATACAAAGTACCTACTCTTGCAAAATAGACAGCAAAGCAGCCACAGCTATTTGGAATAATTGGGTGCAGCAGTCTATCTCCTATAAATATCCATGTTAAAATGTGTGGAAGCTGAGTGAGGAGATATTTTTACACAGATAAGTGTAGATGGAGGGTGTCTTCCAAATGTGTAGTAACTCACACCATGCAATATATAACAGTTCACACAGTGAAAGACTTGTCCAATTTTCTTTGTGTAAACTGCTCCAGCTTGGTCATTTCACATAGACTCTGGCTTAATGATGACCTCTAATGCCTGCCTTGTGTTTCTATATCCGCGGGGTGCACTGCACCCAATTTTCTATGGCCAAATTTATTTTTTAGGTTGACAGTTACATTACACTACACTACTTTAATTTTTTGTAGGAAACGAAGAGCATAACAACCAAAGGCCCTGCTTTAATTTTTAAAAACATATGAAGGGTATTGTATTGAGAAAAGAAGAATAGCTACAAATAAATTCAAGTCCTTTTCTTCTGATAATGTGAATTGTTCAATTTAACTTCTGTTTCAGTCATGGCAATCTTTTCTCAAAGCTACCTTTGTGAGCTGTCACATTTTTGAAAGGGTTACAGGGCTTACACAGCTGACTCCAGGCTGCTAAAAAGCTCTGGAAACAAAGTTAGATACTGTTCTAAATTACTTGGCCAAAAGGGAAATTTTATAGCAGCGCTATACTTAGCACCATGGACAGCACATTCCAGAGGAATAGAATAATCCACACTTTTTCAGAGCACTGTCATCACATCTAGAAAGAGCTTAGAATGGCTTTGGTAGTCCCTCCAAGACCCGGTCCTTCATCTGAAAATATGGCATATTTTACAAGAAATAAAAAAGGAACAAACATTATTTTATCCACAGCACTATGTTGTTAACAGCGTAGCAAGCCTCATTTTCCTCCTTGTTTAACTTTCATACCACAGAACGCATCAAAATCTGAGGAAAGGAACCTCTGTTCCATAAATAGTGCTGGGAAAACTAGATAGCCATATACAAAAGAATGAAACTATCCAGTTTCATTTTCTATCTCCCTCTATATATAAAAATTAACTCACGATGGATTAAAGACTTAACCGTAAGACCTGGAACCATAAAAATTATAGAAGATAATGTAAGAAAAACTTTTCTAGATATTAGTCTACCGAGGTGGGGAAACTGTGACCTTCTGATTTCAAGATTGTTC
The DNA here is from genome assembly GCA_963574885.1 of Lepilemur ruficaudatus. Classification (NCBI taxonomy): domain Eukaryota; kingdom Metazoa; phylum Chordata; class Mammalia; order Primates; family Lepilemuridae; genus Lepilemur; species Lepilemur ruficaudatus. Next base: position 20,013 of record CAUYRT010040880.1, on the reverse strand, counting down.
TTTTTTAAGCACCAAAGGAAGCTAGAAAAGCTTCATCTTTCTCTGCTGCATCTCTTTTAATAAAAGGATTTGTTCTGTAAAATTTGTATTCAGTCAAAAGGCCACACCTAAGGACCTAGAAGGCCATGTTTGGCCTTAATGCCACAGGTTCCCGATCCCCAAGTAGGCAAAGAATTTACGAGTAAGACCTCCAAAACAAATACAGCAACAACAAACAAATAAATGTGACTGAACTAAACTAAAAAGTTTCTACAGAGCAAAGAAAATAATCAACAGAGTAAATAGACAACCCACAGAATGAGAGAAAATATTCACAAACTATACACTGGACAAAGGGCTTACATCCAGAATCTACAAAGAACTCAAATCAGCAAGAATAAAAAAAAAAACCAATCAAAAAGCCAGCAAAAGATATGAACGTATTTTTCTCAAAAGAAGATAGACAAATGACCAAGAACCATATGAAAAAATGCTTAACATCATTAATTATCACAGAAGTGCAAATTAAAATCACAATGAGATACCATCTTACTCCTGTCAGAATTGCAATTATTAAAAAGTCAAAAAACAATAGATGTTGGCACAGATGTGATGATGTGATAAAAGGGAATGCTTCTATACTTTCAGTGGGAATGCAAACTAGTACAACTGCTATAGAAGGCAGTATGGAGATACCTCAGAAAACGAAAAGTAGACCTACCATTTGATCCAGCAATCTCACTACTGGGTACTTACCCAAAGACAAAGAAGTCATTTTATCGAAAGGACACCTGCACTTGAATGAATTCACAATTGTAAAGATATGGAATCAAACTAAGTGTCCATCAACTCATGAGTGGATAAAAAAATGTATGTGGGATATATATATATATACACACACATATGTATATATATACACACCATAAAGTACTACTTATCCATAAAAAGAAATGAAGTAATGTTTTTTGCAGCAACGTTGATGGAACTGGAGGCCATTATACTAAGTAAAGTATCTCAGAAATGGAAAAACAGATACCACAGGTTCTCACTTGTTAAGTAGGAGCTAAATGAGAGATCTATGTGGCCATAAAGCAGTTGAAAGGACATTGAAAACTAAGAAGGGGAGAGGAAGGGAGGCGGTGAGGGATAAAAATCTACTTATCAACTACAACATACGCTATCCTGGTGAAGGGTACACTGAAAGCCCTGACTACAACATGATACAATTCATCCATGTAACAAAAACACTTATATCCCATAAGTTTTTTGAAATTAAAAAGAAAAGAAAAGAAGAAAGAAAAACCTGAACAGAACTGATAACCACAAAGGCAAACCAGATTCAGAAGGTAAAATCTATTCTAGGATATTCTCACTATGTCAGCTTGGATGAATTCCTCTGCACTACAGGAAAACTGAAGGACAAAGAGTTTGGAAGATATTTGCAGAAGAAGGGACCTATGGAAATATGGAAAGATTTTTTTGTTTATTTGTCTTTATTTTGTTTTTATTTATTTATTTATTTTTATTTCAGGATATTATGAGGGTACAAACATTTTGGTTATATTTTATGACTTTGCCTCACCCAAGCCGGGATTAGAGGCATGCCCTTCCCCTCTACAATGCTCACTACTCAGGGCATCCATTAGTTGTGAGTTTACCACCCCCGCCCCCTAAGGGCAAGCATGGATGCTCATGCCTATAATCCAAGCACTCTGGGAGCCCGAGGTGGGAGGATCACTTGAGCTCAGGATTTCAAGACCAGCCTGAGAAAGAATGAGACCCTGTCTCTACAACAAATAGAAAAATCAGCCAGGTGTGGTGGTGCCCATCTGTAGTACCAGCTACTTGGGAGGCTAAGGCAGGAGGATGGCTTGAGCCCAGGAGTTTGAGGTTGCAGTGAGCTATGATAGCATCCCTACACTCTAGCCAGGGTCACAGAGCAAGACTCAAAAAAAAAAAAAAGTACTGAAGCTGTGTGATATGTTGCAAAAGGCACTGGGCTCAGACTCAAGAATCCTAAGAAACAAGAGATCAGGTCTTTGTCTATGTGACCTCTGGGAAGTCATTTAATCTCCAAGATTTTTATTTTTTCATGAGTAAAAATAAAAGCTCTAGACTAAATACTAATGACAGTTTTACATACATTTCAAAAGGATTTCCTATACATTATTTTGTGATTCAATATTCACACAATTTTTAGTGTGTTGTTTGTGATACATTTCTTGGAGTCTATTCTCTCCCAAATTAGAAGTTGCAAAGAAGAAAAAATATTCCCAATTATAACAAAAAAGTGAGATGACAAGCAATTATACAACTCCAGCAATTAATTAAACTAAAAATTAAGAGCCAGTATTCTGCATATTTGGGGCCAAGAGAGTGAACAACAATCTTTCATCTTTCTGCTTCTGTTCTATCATTTAGATGTGACAACACCCTTCACATTTATCGTACACTCTGAGAACCCAATTTCACTGACGAGAATTAATAAACAATCTTTATCCATCAGCAGGCAGAAGGAGACAAGGTGAGACTGCCTGCGGTGTCTGGTATGCTAATGAAGGGGAATGTGGATATCCATTTAGCAGTTCATTCCTCCCTGGAAGATTCCTCGTTCAAACTTAGCCCTAGAGGAAAGAAACCAGTGAAGGATTTGGGATGGTGAAAAACTCTCAGGATGAAAAGGAATCGGGGTGGAAGAAGTATGCTTTAGGGATGAGATCTCCTAGACAAAATTTGGAATGAAGAGGCTTCCAAAGGGGTAGAAACAGACTTTGGTCCAGCCAAGGTGGGGATTTAGTCAGAGCAAAACAAGGGTTTTGATTTCTAATCCTAAATTTTTATTCTTTTGCACTTTTGTTCTCAAGTCTAATAGCAAACAAACAAACAAAACAGGCATATCCCTAAAACCTAGGATTATTGAATCAAATTACAGCCTTAATGCTCTGGTGAAATACATTTAAAAAATTTGAGCCGATAAACAGCATAGTGAAAGAACATTGAGAAAACAGAGTTCATGGTACTGGTAGCAGCTACTACTACTATATATATGCGAAATGTTTTGCATGACTGAGGCAGAGATGGGAAGAAAGGAAAGAAAGGAGAGGAAGGAAAGGAAGGAAGGAAAGAGAGAAAGAAAGAAAAAAAGCTAGCTAGGTAGCTCATTAGGAAGGGTTACCTGGAGGAATTGTAATTGTTGTTGGTTCCCACCTGGGCTTCCTTATAATCCTTTTCTTGAAGTCTCCCTTGAGAGCTTTAAAGGGAAGATTCCCTTTTAGGAAATAAGTGAAAATCCAACTTTGTGATAAATATTTTAAGTGAGAAACTAACAAAAAAATTTATTCAAGCTGAATCAAGGTATATAAAGGCTCGGGGCTATGAAAGAGAGATGTTAAGACTGTTCGGTGTAGCTGAAGTCAGATGGTTAAGGTTCTGCTCAGGAATATTGAAAGACAGAATGAGATGGGTAGGGCTGTTTTACAAAGAGATGTTTACTCTGGGAAGGTATGTGGATTTAATTTGAGCATGACAAAGAGCAAGGGTAATATTCTATAAGTGGAAATTACATCTGTTTTTTCAAAAGACAATTGATACCAGGGTGGATGCTGGATTGGAGGAGGGAGAAACTGCAAAGTGTGAGTTAGAGAGCAACTGTCATGATCCAGCCAAAAGGAATAATTTATGGCAGTGGTTATAGTAAAGGAAAGGAAGGGATAACTGAGAGAGATACAGTCACATGTCACTTAACAATGGAGATATGTTCTGAGAAATGTGTGTCTTTCGGTGATTCTGTCATTGTGCAAACATCATAGAATGTATTTACACAAACCTGTATTTACATACTCCTGGGCTATGTGGCATAGCCTATTGCTCTCAGGCTACAAACCTATACAGCATGTTACTGTACTATAGGAAATTAACACAATGGCAAGCATTTGTGTATCTAAGCAGAAAAAAGTAAAACTATTTCATAAAAGATAAAAAAATGGTACACATAATAGGTGCATAGGACACTTATCATGAATGGCTCTTGAAGGACTGGATGTTGCCCTGGGTGAGTCAGTGAGTGGGAAGGCCTGGGACATTATGGGAAATGAATGGGAAGGTGTGGGACATTACTGTACACTACTGTAGACTTTATGAACACTGTACACCTAGGCTACCCCAAATTTATTTAATTTTTTTCTTCAACTAACCTTAGCTTCTTGTAGCGTTTTTTTACTTTATAAACCTTTTTCATTTTTTAAACTGTTATACTCTTTTGTAAAAACACTTAGCTTAAAATACAACCACATTGTACAGCTGTACAAACATATTTCCTTTCTTTTATATCCTTATTCTATGAGATTTTTCTAATGTTAAACTTTTTAATTTTCTTTTGCTTTTAAAAATTTTTGTTAAAAATTAAGATACATTAGCTTAGGTCTGCACAACGTCAAGATTAATATCATTGTCTTTTATCTCCACATCTTATCCCCCTGAAGGGGCTTGAGGGACAATAACCTGCATGAAGCTGTCATCTCCTGCAGTAACAATGCTGTCTTCTGGAATGCCTCCTGAAGGATCTGCTGTTTTACAGTTGAACTTTATATATACATATAAGTTGTATATATAAAGTTAGATTTGTTTACACCAGCATTACTGCAAACATGTGAGCAATGCATTGTGCTACTATGTCACTAGGTGACAGGACTTTTTCAGCTCCATTATAATCTTATGGGACCACCATACTATATGTAGTTCATCCTTGACTGAAATGTTGCTATGTGGTGCAGGACTGCATTTGAAAATAAACGTAATCAGTCTTCGTGAAAGTTTGAGTGGGAGTGTAATAAAATTTCTGAAGAGATCTCTAAAAATGTAGGAGTTTGGAGAACTCTGTGAATAGTGATTCTATCAACTGCAGTATGGAATACATGAACTAATTGTAATTTTTGCCAAGCTTGCTAAATATCTACTAGATATCCAGATGAAAACAGTCTTCCAGTGAGTTTGGAGCCCATGAGAGAGTAGGGGCTATACAATGTGGGGCTATTACAGATCATGCATAGATATCTTACTCCAGATGCTACACCCTTCCATAACTGTGTCTCCTCCCTTCCTCTAATCTCTTCACCACCCAAAATTAACCAAAATCCTACCAGTATCTGTGAAATTGTGCTGGTAAAAGGTCTCAGGACAGAAACTCTCTCACAGCCATCAGCACAAATCTTGGGAGAAAACATTCCATACTAGGAAAAGAAATAAAACATGAATAAAAATATTCCCCAATTTAAGTGTTTTTTAATAAAAATGCATTAACATTATCTTTGGTCTCATAAACACTTATGGCAAATAATTTAAAAAATTTAAAAGTCCTTGTTTAAACAATTATCTGCCCAGTACATTGATTTAAATTATTTTAGACATCTTTTAATCACACAATTTAAAGACTATGACACAAGCTCTCACACCTTATTTTAAAAACAAGTAAAATGTTTTCCATTTAGGCGGGTGTGAGTTCAGATTTATAATTTGTTGTCATACTCAGTTGCTAAAAATCGTATCTTATCTGTACTTAACTTTGCGTATTGTCTACCATGATGACATGTCCCAGATGCCCTTCTAAACAGGGCTTTCTACACTGATGGTGAGCAATGATCTAAAATGAATATAATTCTAGGTTGTTTTGCAAAATCATGAACACATTTTACACAAATTGGTAAATAATTTATATAAGGCTAATGCTGTTCATGTATACTTTAAGTCATTTTCAAAATAAATACAAAAAGTTATATTCTCCGGGGATTAGGGGGCTGAGGGGGACGGGTAAACTCACAACAAATGGATGTGGTGAGCTCTGCAGAGGAGAAGGGCATGCCTCAAATGCTCGCTTGGTTGAGGCAAAGTCATAAAATGTAACCAAAATATTTGTACTCTCATAATATCTTGAAATAAAAAAATTGAATATAAAGTTCTACTGTTCAGCTAATGAAATTTTAAAGTAAAATTTAAATCTATTTGTTCCTCTTTTTTTTTTTGTTCCAACTAAGAATTTTCAGAAGAAACCACCAAAAACCTTAGACAAAATAGAATTAGGAACTTCCTAAATACTGGCAACTGCTGGTTTTCCCTTAATTCTTCTCCTTTTCTCACTTGCCTCCCTTCCACATTCATCAGCAAAATCAACACAAACATTTCCCAAATTCATTCTATTTTTTTTTCCATAATCTCCTAATGTGTCTCAGTTCAAATAACAGTCATCCCTCACTTTGGGCATTGACTCACTTCTCTTTTCTTCCACTCTTGCTCACTCCTTAAATAGATTCTCCATTCAGGATAAGCATTTTAATACTTACACCATGTCATTGATCTATTTAACAACCCTCCAGAGGCCCCCGTTATTTATAAACAAAAGCTAAACACCTCGCATTGCTCAAATCCTTCACGATGTTCCTGGCCATGTCTCTAACCCAAATTCCTCCTTTCTACTCGAGCCTTTGGCCTGCAACTATTCTGGGCTTATTCTGATTCCCCACATATGCCAAGTCTAGTTCCACCTTAGAGATCTGGTGCCAGTTCTTCTTTCTACCTTGAAGACTGTACTTTGCATATTTGCTTAGCTGGTTCCTTCTTGTGTTCCAGATCTTGCACGTTACACAGAGCAGCCTTCTTTACCACCCAGCCTAAAGAAACTACCTCCTGACTCTATCCTTCCAGCATATTTGAGCTCCCATCAGGTGCTTGTAAGCTATTATTCCCAGATAGTTCTCGTTTATGCAGTTGTTTATTATCCATCATCCCCTACGTAATATTAAAGCCTAGAGCTGTCTCGTTCATATGAGAGATAATCAAAGTGGCAGAAAGCACAGCTACAGGCATCAAATGGCTAAAGATGGAAGCCCTGATTATAACTGTGCTATTTCTGGAAAGTAGTAAAGCTTACCTTGCCTCAATTTTTTGCACGTGATATAGGGTGAAAACCAGTACCTACCTCATAAAGCTCTTGTGAATATTAAATGAGTTAAACAGGGGCTGGTACACTTCTTTAAGCATCTGAGAAATGCCATCTATTGTGCATCGTTGGACCTCAATACGTGAAACAGTACTTGGTACAGGTGAAAACTTACTAAGTATTGAAAAAAATATGAACAGATTCTATGTCATATTTATATTAAGGAGTTTTTTTTTTCTTTCAGAAAGAATTTGTTATTTCCTTTATTTTAATTCTAAGATATATGTATATATCTAAATGGGAATTTATCTTTAAATTTGTAATCTAACTGCTCATAGATAGATTACTCTGGAGCGTCAGTGGTCTTTCCTATAAGTGAAACTAATAAGCCCTGACCCTTAGCAGTCCATAGCAACATTAGGCAAAAGAGAAATGAAAAATAACAATAATTTACCAGTTGTTTGTTAATTTAGCTGCTGTCTCTGTGTAACCCCACAGCTGTAATACAAAGCAGTTTCAATTGTAAACTGGGAAGAATATAAATTATGGCTAATTGAAAGTGCCAGGGAGACCTGAAAGATGACAGAATGCAATTACCCAAATTGGGCGTGCGCCAGGCCAGTACTGGGTATGTCTGCTCTTAGAAATACTGTAAAGTTGTATGTGGCTAATGCAACTAGATTGGTAAAATACAGCTGCTAAAAATAGTGCAATTTCCCACAGTCTCTTCATAGCCCTCTGTTCCCAGCACCAGCTGCTAACAAAGGAGTTTGGGGAAGCTTCTTTCTCACAAATGACCACTTACTTGCTAGATTTAACTTTATTTTCCTCAAAGTTCAAGAGTATTTCTGTCCTTTTTAGTCTGGGACATCCAGTGCCCTTTTGGGGTAATTTATCTCAGATACCACAGGACATTAATCTGGTTTTAGGATGGAAACTCTGCTGCTTCCTCAGTGTTGGGGATAGAATAAAACACAATCTGGTCTCCCTTTTAGGCAAGAAGATGGAATTTAATATAATATTTTCATTTTATGTATCATTTACATATCTTGAGCTTCCATTCTAGGGGTATGGATAACTGTAAGAATACTTGCAATTTTTTTTATACTTTTATTATGTTTGCTTTCACTCCAAGCAGTATATGTGTAAGTTCATTAATTTATTTCAAAGATAAATTTAGATAAAACTAAATTTCTTCCTAATACCTACCTACCTTGTAGTAGTTTTTATTATTCCCATTTAACAGATGGAGAAAATGAGTGTCAGAGATATTAAATACCATCTACAAGATGACTCAACTTGTCCCTGACAAAGCAAGGATACTAATTTAAGCCCAGGTGACTACACAGCCACTGCTCTTTCCACAGCACTCCACTGGTTCTCAAGGACAGCTAGATTCATAATTGTAGAAAAGACTGAAAAACTGAGCCCGGCATTTAAAGAATTTACCACCTGGTAATGGAAAAGCTGATTTAAAAGCACATAAGTAGTGAGGACACTCCCCCTAATACCTCACCCTTTTCCTAGAGCCCAAGTTGTGTTTCTGGCTGGGATTCTTGCATGTCTGAGAGTGTCTGTACACTGGTGAGTGAACCCCAAGGAAGTCCCTGCACGCGAGGGGCAGAGTCCCTGGAAGAAGAGTCGGTGTATGAGGAAAGAACCTCACACAACAAACTAGCCTCCAGAACGCAGAGCTAAATTAGCCTTCCCTGCTCAAAATGCACCTTTTGCACCTCCACTTTAACCCATTTTACATTGCATGGTATTTGCCCATTATATATCTGATTCTCCTCTTTGACCTGAGATGAGGGACTGTGTTTCACTCATTTCTGCTCGAAGCAAGGTAGTATAGTGGCTGTAGACACCTGTGTTCCAATCCCCGCATCACCACTTACTAGTTGTTTGAATTTAGACAAATTAATTAATCTCTCTGTGCCTCGAATTTCTCATCTCTAAAACAGAGATAATAATACCACCCGCCCCAGGGCCCCATTATAAGGATTAAATGTGTTAATATCTGTGAAACACATAGAACTGTGCAACTGCCTGATGGAATGAATTTAAAAATTCCCCTATCATGATCACAAACTTCTGGTCTATAGCCTGGCTTTGGGCGATTAGTGTGTTTGGTTTGTCCTGAACAGTGTATAAAAGGACAAAAACCATAGAATACGTTCCAAAAGGTCATACGCTCCACTTTTACGCAAGCCTTGTTTTCTTACATTCTGCGCTCTACAATTTTGTGTCATCTGTCATACCTACAATAATTGGTTCTAAGACAGTGATAAAATTGTTAAAGAGGACAAAGACAAGGATGTTAATCCATTTGTATTATGCAGAGTTTGAGTCAACACTTCTTGGATGTAACTGTTTAAACAACTATGAATCCATGTCAAAGATTATTATCCAGGCTACATTTTTATATACACAATTTTTTAAAGCCAATCCTTTGCTTAAATCACAATAGTCTTTGTCTGTGGAGTAACCATTATCTGCTAATGTTGCATAAACATGTACAGAAAAGTCTGCAAGTTTACTTATCATAGATAGTAGTGACTATTTTTTTCCTGTAAATAAAACTTCAATTTTTTTATTTACAAAATGGTATTCAACTGGGTCAGAAACATTTTATAATTTAAAAATTCCTATTTATATCTTTTCATGTGAATAAATGCTTATTTTGTTGTTAATATTAGTGGCTAAATCATATTCTATCACAGGGTATTTCATAAATTAACCAGTCTCCAATTAATGTACATTTTGATTTGCTCCAGGTTTCAGAATTATTTTAAACAACAATTTTTATATATATATAAAAAAACTTTTATACAGAATACCTGATGCTCATCTTATATCATATCCTCAGGTTAATTCCTAAAGGTGTTATTACCAGAGAGAATAGCAGGGAGGAATGAGAACTCTGGTAGGGTTGGCCATTGGGTTCTAGTTGCCTCTGCATCACACTACATCCTTGCCCTTTCTGCTAGTGGGTTGATTAGTAGTCCATGGGATTGTGATAACAAATAAATCGGTGTTTTTGTAGTTCATGTAGTATTTATGACACATGCAATAAAAAGCTTGAGAAGTACCATTAATATTTTCTGAGTATATACGTATCTTAGAATGACTTTCTCTAGCCTCACTTATAAACAACTTAGCCATGTATGATATTACGTCACCACCTAATTTCTTCAAAATTTCATGGATTGCGCTCTTCTTGCACATAGTTCTATAGAAGGGAAGTTAACACCAGTTCTGGTTTTATTCATCTAGGAAGCTATCTGTATTTTCTTACACACCCAGTTTTTTCTTGAGGAAGTCTCCTGTTTTTCCTGTTGAAGTCATTCTGGATCTTCATTCCAAAATAATATTTATTTTTGTATTGGTTTTTTCATGATAAAAAAAAAATGGTTCCCAATCTCACACAATGAATATTTATATTTTGCTTATGTCATATGTCATTTATGTTCCCTTTTAGGCATTTTCTCATTCCTCTATCCAAGCTGTCAAAGCAGCTACTATTTAGACTATGCCATTCTTGTGGCAGAGAGGAAAGCAAGAAAGATGGTAGAAACAAACAGTGCCATTTAGAAATTCCTTTTGGAGGTGAAACACCATCACTTCGGTTGTGTTCCCTTGGCTCAGGTAACCTTATGACCAGACTTGAAAATAGAGAAGAAAACTCCACCTACAGGAAAACACTGCAAGTTACATCCCAATGGGCAGAAATGTGTACTCTCACAGGGCAGCAAGCAAATGTTTTTAAACAGTAATAAAATCTACTATAATATCTACCTTACAGTTGTCAACCTTCCAGTTGTTTCACATTCTCTTAGCACATTCATTACTTTGCTCTTTTCTTCTGCACATATGAAAAACTGGTCAACTATATTCTTTATTTTCCTAATCTAGGGTTCCATGGCCTTGATTTTACTCTTACCATCACTAAGGTGGATCTGGTGGTTTAAATTTCCTTGTGGACTTTTTCTCATCTATTTCTCATCTATTTTTCTATTAGACTTAACTAATTTGTTTCTTATTCATTCCATTCTATTCCTCTTTTATAGAGGCCATATATTCTTATAATATACTTATTTTTTTTAAGTCACTTAAAATTTTTTGAATCTCCATGCTTTTTTCTTTGTACTTACTCATTGTTAAACAGGTGAGATTTGCCTGTGCTCAATAATTTTCACCCCACAGAGTCAGTGGGCATTCTTTCTTCTAGTTTTATCCTCTAGGTTATTGCTGAGTCCTTTTTCTAAGTCATTCTGAGAATGTGGTTGATGTAAACATTCTAATCCCAAATTTCTGTGATGTATTCACCTCTTTTGTAATTATTTTTGCTTCCTATTCTCTCTTCCTGGTCAGCTGCTCTTTTGGTTCTTACGATCCAAGGTCTCCATGACTTATTCTCTTCTCCTCCACCCATAGCAAGCATCCCGCTGTGGGGAAAACAGCTGTTAGGTTGCATTGTGCCATCACATGTTCTCACTGAATTTTGTTGATCATTTTGTCTGTGAATGTGAAGTATCTTATTGGCATTAAGAAGACAGTGTGAGAGGAGTAAAAGAAAAGAGATTAGTGATAACTGTACAGAAAGGGAAACAGTATTTCTTCTGGTAGAGTAGTTTCTTATAGGCAGATAGTTGGTGGAGGATGCAGAACCTCCACCTATGGTTTTGTCCTGCGTAAGGATGGTCAGAGAGGAGCGTTGACAAAAACTGAAACTCAGCCCTTTCCACCAACCAAGTTATATGCCCTGTCTCGAGGCTTCATCAGCCTGAAGGAAAGGGCGTCTTTCTGGCTGTTTACAAACAAAGAGGCGATATGTGCTAGCAGCAGACCAGTTTTTGTCTGTTTATGTACTTTATATAAATAGATTCCTAACTATGTATTCTTTTGTGCCTGGCTTCCTTCTCTCAACTTTATTTTTGTCAGCTTCTACTCATACCTGTCTCTTCTCACTACAATGGTAGTATACTCATCAATAGACCTCATACACATGCAGAGAAGTTTCCGTCTCCAAGTAACTTTGGACATATATTTGTTTTACAGATAAGAAAATTTTAGTTCCAGAAAAATCGAGTTACTTGTCACATTATTGGTTAGAAACATACTTGGAATTTAAACCCAGAAATTCTGAGCCCCATTTCCTTATAGACTCATATGTTTTTTAAAACAAGCAAAAGAAAACAAAAATGTGATTTGTGTAAACATTCTGAAAACTTGGCAAGTGAACAAAAATATAATTTCACTAGCCTCTTTGCTCTGTCTATGATTGATACTACTGGGTCTTTGGATTTTGAGCTTGATACAAAGGAAGTCCTATTACTACTGTCCCAAAGCCATCTAACTTCCCAGTAATGAACAGGAACCCAGGGAAGCAATAGAAATGGTAGCAAGAGACCATGCCTGTGTGACTTCTTGCTAATACCCAGACTGTAATGACCATAAGCTATACTATTCACTCTGAAGATTTTGGAAGTTTATAAAACAATTTGTGAGGAAAACCAAATTTCTCTTCTAATGTAACTGTATATATAGATTTATACACATGTGATAGCATATTTCTAGTCTCTGGCCATTTTATGGTCTTCCATTTGCTTCTATTCATCTTTTTACTTCTACTTTATCCAAATTAGGTCTACTGGATATCAATTCTATGATTTTTCTCCCTAAGATCAATATCTAACATAGCCATACATTTCCTATTTTAGAAAATTGAGGTTGTTTTTTTCCCCCCCCTTTCAGGTCATCTTGTACTTCTCCCTTTCTGAATAATTAAAATATTTTTGGCTGAGTCCAGGAGTGTGATACCAGCCTGGGCAACAGAGCAAGACCCTATCTCTCTCTCTCTCTCTCTCTCACACACACACACACACACACACACAAATCTGGCAGTGACTCTGAGATAGATCATATTTGTGCATTTCTTCAGATTCCTAGAATATAAGTCTTCAGAATCTGGAGACTTGGATTAATTTAAAGTATTAATAACTAGGGACTGCTTCATATAACAGTAACATATTATGTCAGGTGACAACATATCTTGCTTATATTTTTTAACTTTTTTTATTTTTGAAGGTCATCTTTGCTAGAAAAGGTGAAATTCAAAGAATGCGTTGGTTATTCTTCTATCATTTGTACTAATAATACCATTTGCACCAAGCAATATGTCTGTTCTTTTCTTCTTACTTCTTTGCAAGTATCTTTAGAAAGCTATGAATTGTCTTCTATAGAAAGAGGGTGGTTTAGTGGAGTCAAGAAGACATGGATGTGAATTCTCATATTATGTCATTCATTAGTTTGGGCAAGTTTCTTAAATTCTGGAAGCTATCTATTATTCCTCCGTAATTGTGAAAAGGTAATATATCACACAGATTGTGATAAGGAATAAAGGATCACACAACGTAAAGTATTTAGCACCCTGGCACATAGTACACATAACAATTTGTTAGTTTCATTAACAAGTCACAAATTCAATTTATACTATGCTTTCAGGGGGTGATGACTGTGTATAAATTGTGTCCCTGAGAAGCAGACGTTGAACTGGAGTTAGGAGCACAAGAGTTTAACTGGGGTGGGGGGTGAGGGGGTGTTGATGATGCAGCAATAGCCTTCAGATCCAGAAAAAGCAAAGCAAAAGGGAAGTCTCAGACTAAGATAAAGATCTATCAAAGTCTCATCTGGCCAAAGGAGCTTTGGAGCAAAATTGCCCATTAGAGAAGACTCACATGGATAAACAGCCAGACTCTAGTACCTCCACCACATCCATCATTGTCTGGGGGAAGGCCAGGAAGAATGCAGTTGTGGTTCAAAAGTTTAGATGTTGCAGTTGGACACTGTCAGCCAACTTCATTCTTTGAAGCTAAATATCAAACTGTTTCGTAAAGAGGGATCCAAGTGGCATTTCTTATGCTGCCATGCTGAGTTTTAGAGTAAGACTGCATGATTCATTCAACCCTGGCTTCCCCCATTTACTAACTGGAGGTTTACAAGATAGGTACAAATCATATCTGTGCCTTAGCTTCCTCATCTGTAAAGTGAAAAAAAAAAAAATAACAGTAGCTACCATAGGACTGTTGTTCAGGTTAAATTAAGCAACGTGTATAAAGTACTTAGAATACTAACTGGAACAGAAGAGAGACTCAGTAAGTATCTGCCATTATTATTGGCATATTCTTACATATGTTGCCACTTTTATGGATTTATTTTTGCCTATAACCCTTTCATGCATCTTTTGTATATATCGTTTTAAAAAATATATTAACTCTTCAAAAATCCTCCTGAGAAAATGTATTCATTTCTTATGTTTACTCTTTCTCTCATTTCTCGTTGTTTATTGTTATTTGTCCAGGTAATTGTATTAATTAATATTTCACTCAATAATTCCATTTAGTAAAGGTAAAAATAGAGTCTACATGAGATTTTCATGCCAAAACCTTGCAAAGTTGATGCATTGGTTCCACAGGATGAACAAAATAAGCTTCTCTCAGGGCAAATTATAAGCACTATGTGTTATATCCTTTTCACATAAAAGGGAGCTATTTCATATCCATCAAAGTTGAAATGAGGTTTAGTTTAGTGGACCGGAAAAATATTACCTGTTTTGACATAAATTCAACGGAACAATTCCAAAGAAATCCAATTTTGAACAGCACTGCATGCAGAGATTAAAAAGTTTCAAAAGATTTGGGTGTTCTGAATGCTTTTGCTGTCTGAGGTGCTCTCCTAAGATTAGCCAAGCATATTATGTGAAGATGAACCAGACTTATCTGTGTGTTCTTTCAATTTCCTAAAAAATAAAAATATAATAATGATCTGTCATATTCACACAGTCTCATCCATTCCAGTCATCTGAAATTTTTTAGGTATAACATCTCTTAAGAAGACAGTACTTCTTTAGAGGAATACCAGGGCCATTATTATTATTCATATTTAAAAACAGAAACCATAGGCTATAAACTATGGTTGTAGAAAAGAAATTAAATTGTTTTGACCAATTTGACTGATTATGTGTTTTTTCTTTTTAAATGCCATTTCTTTTCTATCATGTAATGATGACAGCATGATATAGAAAAGTAATGGATCTGAGAGCTACTTTCATAATACATTAATTACAACTCTTCAGACTCTGCCATAACAATCATTTATTCACTCAGTAAGTATTTATGTCACACCTACTTTTTGGCAAGCCAAATTCTAGATACAATGGTATAGAGGTGGATAGTTGATATAATATTCATTCTCCAGCTTAAAATTATCCATTATAATTAGAACAAGAGTCTTACATTGCCTATAAGGCCAAATCAATACTTGAGTCTCTGCCTATGTCTATGAACTTAATTGTACAAGATCCCCTGAGCTTAGTCTGTTCCAAGCACACTGTTCGACTGCCTTTCTCTTGGTTTCTTGAATAACAGCTCAAGCCTTTTCCTGCCATCTGTACCAGCTGTTACCTCTATCTGGCATGCCCTTCCTACAGATCTTATGGTTTTTCCCCATCATTCAGGGCTAAAGTCAAAGAGTGACCTCACAGAAAAGTCTCTGGCCTAAAATATCTCCTAATCCCCACTGTTCAATAAATATCTATCCTTAATATTGTTTTATTTCCTATCCAAATGAATTGCTATTAGAAATTATTTATTTTTAAATACGTATTGCCTTTTCCCAGTGTTCACAGCCGTTCTGATTCTATGACTCCATTTGCCAGCCACAACTCACAGCTTATTCCCGGCTTCCAGGACCAGCCATGTGTTTCTGGATCACTTTTTTCTTAGTTTTGACATAGCAATGAGTACTCTTCACATAGCAATGATCTTTGTATTTGACTGCTCCCTGGCACTAATATGTAGGCCAGGGGGGAAGAGGAACTACATATTCCCATTTACAGCTTTAGCTCCTGGAACGATACAAAACACACAATAGTTTCTGAAAAATATTCATTGAGCAAATTAATGAATTCATTAATTTTAAAAATTGAACTATTGTTGACCACTTAATTACTATATATTATTTTGATTGTTTCACATAAGCAACAGAAAAAGACATAAGCTTAATCTGCCTTCTCCTTTTTTAAAAGAGTGTGGCATTTCTACTGGAAAACTATCAGTGCCATATATTTTTCAAGCCACTCTTGAGGTCTAAGATATCAAGTCCTCTACATTGAGGTCTACCAATAGGAAGGAAGTGGGAAGAGCTATGAAGGTTTTGAGTACTGTTATTTGAAATTTCTGTTCTTGTTCACATCATTCTCTTGAATTAGTTATAGACAAAACCTCTGACATTTCACAGGAAGGAACTCAATTACCTTTATGGACAAGAGGATCAAAGAAGATTTATATACTACATTTTAAACAATTATTTAAATAAACTTATGTCTACCACCATTTTAATGTGTATGCCTTCTGTTAGCAAAAATAGATTGAATTTCTTCCAACAGTGACAGAAAATTATCTCCAACATTGATTATAGCTCTTCAATCTTATGAAACCAAATTATTTCCTAATTTACCAAGGAGAAGATGCATATTTGTTACTTATTATACCATATTACATAATTACTCTGCTACAGAAAGACTTATGGAGTAGATCTTGGATAAGAACAACAGAATACTTGAAGACATAATTACATGCAGAGAACAAAACATAAATCTATTATTTGATTATTGTTATTTTCATCAGAATTCTGTTCCAAAATGGAATTTAAATTCTCAGGTACTTATAAGAAAAACATAAGAAAATAGATCACCAATTAATATAGCTACAACATATATGTCATTGGGGTAACCTTCTCATATATCACTAAAGTTAGCCAAAGTAAAAACATCACTTCTTGACTCATTACCTTAACATCGTACAAAGGAAATAATTTAGCCTTTGCATTAAAATATTCCTCTATGTGTAATTACAGATACATATCAATAACATGAATGTCAAAATGAGATTAAATAAATCATTGAAGTAGGCCAAGCATTAAATAAAGGCATCACATTCTCCAATTACATTAGAACTAGGATTATGTTTTTTAAAAACATTAAACTAGTTCATCATAACATCAAAGGACGAGATTCTTTAATTTGGTTCAGAATGCCATTTTTTATGATATATTTGCTGGAGAATTATGTGCTAAAAAACATTGTAAATTTTATGCTCCAGAAAAGATATGAGTCGGCATTGCTATTGCTTTCTATTGCTTTTATCAAAGGGATCCACGCAGATGGAACTGAAAT
Source organism: Lepilemur ruficaudatus (assembly GCA_963574885.1). NCBI lineage: Eukaryota > Metazoa > Chordata > Mammalia > Primates > Lepilemuridae > Lepilemur > Lepilemur ruficaudatus. Next base: position 2,869 of record CAUYRT010040880.1, on the reverse strand, counting down.
GAATCAAAGAGAGAAAAATCAGCATCATTCAAAATTCAGCATCACTCAGAAGCATACTGGAAAGAGAAGGGAGTATGACCTAGAAGAAGAAAAGGGCAGGATGGATAAGGCTGTGCAATGCTGGAACGAGCAAGAAAGTAAAAAATGGGGCACGGGCTAGATCATCCTAACACCTAAGTCAGAGTCCTACAACAAATTTAAGCCTCATTTTCTGATTCTAACCTCTTCTATTTTCCCATACATTTATTTGTCATACTCAATCCTTATTATTTTCCAGATCATTTTATTTCCTTAATCTTTTAATACCAGTACAGGGATTAGTTCCAGGAAGAGGCTCTTTGGCTTCTTGACTTCCCAAAAGCAAAAATAGTCCTTTAGGACAGAAAATAATGACTTCTAGGATGTTATGGATTGGCAATTTTATTACTCAAAAGGTTGGCAGAAATATTAATTTAGGAAAATGTGAGGGTACACAATAAATGAGATAACAGCTCCATCCCCCCCCCACAGGAAATATGCAAGTTGTCATGAGAACAGAGAGAATGTAACCAGGTTTCCCTACCTTGGCGAGGGAAATTCCCTCCCATAATGCACCCCAGGAGATATCTCTGTCGTATAAGCCTCCATAGGCTTATGATCATGGGGAGAGCCCTGTTCAGAAACAGAACAAAAACAGATAAACAAACAAAACAGTTGGCTACAAAAATTAAGCTGCTTTTCCTATTCCAAGTCTGTGTTCTGAAGATGATCCTCTCTCTGTGACACCTTCATTTGCCCTGTAATGAGCTCAGTTCAGCTGATGTGTCAAGTCATGGTCTACCTGACGGGTGAAGTACTGCCGTAAGTACAGTAGCATGAGAGATGAAAATTGACCTTGTACTAAAATGATTATCTTTACCCTTCTACAACCCCATGCTCTAGGTTTTCTGGTTATTTTCTTTGTTCTTCTCTAGGCTAGAGTGCAGTGGCATGGTTATAGTTCACTGTAACCTCCACCTCCTGAGCTCAAGCAATCCTCCTGCCTCAGCCTCCCAAGTAGCTTGGACTACAGGCCCATGCCACGATGCCTGGCTAATTTTTTTTTTAAATTTATAGAGGGTCTTGCAATGTTGCCCAGGCTGGTCTTAAACTTCTGGCTTCAAGTGATCCTCCTACCTTGGCTTTCCCAAGTACTGAGATTAGATATTACACTTGATCTTAGCCAAAAGGCCGAGAAGCGATACGGGGATTAGAGACGTGAGCCACTATGCCCAGCCCCTATTGCTCTGGGTTTTAATGTGATTTTCTGATAAATAAAAATATTAAAGTCATATCATGAAATCAGTAAGTAATGAAGTCAGAAGTTTGCATCTACAACTGTGACTCCCAAATTTTTCCCTTTCTATTATGTCCTATCTTTCCATTAAAACCAAGTACTTAGCTTCTTTTTTTTTCTTTTTTTGAGGACACAGACACCGTTAAGTAAGTAATAAATTGCATTTCCTAAAAAGAATCCATGTGCTTTTTGTTCATAAAAATATGCTGCATAAAGGGGATTCACAGTCACCCACCTTGTAAGATTAATACTGGATTCAAAATGAGCGAGGGCTTCATAAGGGGTCAACATGGAGGCTTATTTCTCTTTTTTTCTGTAGGCCCTAAAATTTTTAGCAGTGATGTTGCATTCAAAAAGGAAAAGGAAGATCAAAAAGGTTGACTTTAAGGGACTAAATTACATTATAAACTCAAGGTCAGCAACAACAGAACAACAAGAGCAATCATTGTGCTCTTTGTGATTAGAACAGGGATTAAATTTAATACACTGCCTCCCTTCAAAGACCTGCCTTTTAAAATAATTATTGTCTGTCGAGATAGCATAATAATATTTTGCTTTACTGCTTGCTTTACTGATATATTCTTTTTTGTAGTTTGCCTTTAGAAACTCTAACTTCAAAAGAATGGCTTAAACATTGATGCATTTGGAGAATATAATGTATGTGATTAAGAAACTTTGAAATACTATAATTTAAGACACAATTGTGATGGTAATTTTGTTATTAGTTACAGCCTCATGTTACCACAATTCTAATCTAGCTTTCTGGATCTAGGACACTCAACATGTTTGATTCTCTTGGGCATAATCTCAAATGCCCAAAGTCTTGGATACTTCTGGTTTCATTTATTTTAGCTTTTGTTTAAACTCAATAATGTGATTATTGAAACAACTAGGAGAAAAGCAAAAATGGTTAAACTTTTAAAACATGAAATTCTATAATGAGTCTATAGCATCACCATGCCATTGACCAAAGTTTCAGAAACTATCAAGTAAACTAAGATCAGATCATTTTGATGTAGACTATAGTATTTCCACCCTCAAGTAATATAGGAGGCTACTTTTCTGCCAATAAGTGGTTTTAAAAATATGACTTTTTACCACCGGTTAATCATCTCCCTCCCATCTCACCCAAGAGTCACTGAACTAAGTGTCACATCACTGTGGGAGGGCACACCTTCTCTTGGTTACAGCTTCTCCCCCAGCACAGCTGAAGCAGCAGTGATAAGTGGAAAGAGAGGAAATTTGGAAGACTTGTGAAAAACAATGAGAAATGCATAAAATTACTTTGCAAATTATAAATTACCATTTCCATATTAAAATTGCCAGTTTTTTCTTATTATTATTGATGCTACTACTACTACTGCTACCACAGTTAATATTGGGGTTCAATAGCCTCTAAAGAAATCAAAAAGCTCCTATTTGTTCTTGAAAGTAGGTTCAGTACATGGATTAATAATAGACTTCGTCAAAGAGATTAATGTTTGAATTTTGGCTCTACATTCAATCAACATCTTTGTGGTTTGGGACAAATTGTTTTAATTATCTGTGCCTCAA
>CAUYRT010040878.1:0-41333 GCA_963574885.1 Lepilemur ruficaudatus | reverse complement strand
CAATACAATTTAATGGAGAAAGGGAAGGTCTTTTCAGTAAATGATGCTGGGACAACAGTTTATTCTTAGGGTCAAAATGAATCTTGATTTTATTTCTTGTTAATTTTCCTGAGTTCTATATAGATTTTAGTTATCAGCCCTGTATTGGATGTGTAGCATGTGATTATTTTCTCCCATTCTGTAGGTTGTTTGTGTGCTCTCATTATAGTTTTCTTGGCTGTGCAGAAGCTTTTTAATTTGATCAGGTCCTATTTATTTGTTTTTGTTGTTGCTGTTATTGCAACAGCAAAATTATGTAATAAATTATAATATAATAAAAATTTTATGACTTTTGTCTGCTATCTGTTGCAAATATTTTTCTAAAGTTACTTTTGAATTCCAGATTTGGAGAGAAATTACTAACACTGAAATTAGGGCCAAATACAGAACTTGTAAGTTTTCATTTAAGTAGCATATCTATGATTTTTTAAATTATTTATTTTATTAACTTGAAATTTAAAACTTTCCTTCAAAGCCAAATGTTTGATCAAAATTGATTGTGTTAATTTTTATTACATATTTTAAAGCAGTTTTGACATTTAGTATTTAACTTATTTATTCCCCTGAATTTTCTCCTGTATTTGCTGTTAGGTCATTTAAAAAGAAAAAGACATCTGTAATTTTTTCAAAAGCCACCCATGAGGTATTAACTTTCTCATTGATTTCAAGCTACCCATGTGACCTTGGTCAGATCACAAAACCCCTGGAAGTTTTATAGTCAGCTCTCACAAGCCGGTCTGTGGGGCTCCTGCTCGTTGCTGCTGCTTCAGTCCTCCTCAAAACAAGCCAGTTTTATGATAAGAATAGATAAATTCATGTATTAATCAAATAATTAAAAATTATATAGTACATATTAAGCTTCTTTAACTCAATAACTTTTTTTAAAAATTACACAATTTTATAGTTTTTATTTTTAATATAATTTTACACATTTCTCTTTCTATGGTATTTATAATGTTATTCCTTTTATTTACATTGTTTATGAATTTTATAAATGGATTATTCCTGGATATAATGAATAAGTAGATTTATCTTGTATAAAGCCACTTTGAGGCATCAATACTTTCAAACTCATTACAGAAGTCATTAGTGGATCATAAAGCTACAAATTCAGCATTCATAACTCATATTTTTTAAGTTCTATTTTTTTAAGTTAAAGACCATCAGTGCATTGTAAAAGCACTATAGAACATTCTTGTATACCCTTCACCCAACTTCCCCTGATGGTAATGTCTTACATAGCCATAGTATAGCATTAAAACTGGGCAACTGATGTTGGTACAATTGAGGTATAGACTCTCTGTGTATTTACAACCAGCATTCCTTTAAAAAATGAAATAGAACAGAATGGAATGAACTAGAAAGAACATATCAGAAGGAGTCATAAATAATAAGAGTATGTATGCTTTATGAATGTTTTGTTTTGCTTTTACTGGGTTGGGGCACAAAATGTCAGGGCCATGATCAAAAAATTAAAAAACAAATCATGCTAGATTCTCTTATCAATTGTAATAATCTTTCTTAGATTTAGATTGAGGGTAGTTGTATCTTTGCTGTTCTAAAAAGATTAAAAAATAGGCATCCCTATTGTTTAAAAAGCACTAGTTCTCAGGAGGAAGGTCAGTCACTTTCTGGCCACATGCTTCTGTATCACGTCCCATGGCCCACTAAGTTAGTTATTTAGATGTCAGGATTCAATTTGACAATAGCTTAAGCTCCAAGTGTTTTACACACTGAGCAATTAGGATAATTATTTCAGACCATATTAATTTCAGAAGTGGAGGATCTGTGAGGCAATTTGGACGGAGAGAGTCGGGGAACTGGCCAATGTCAGACAGGTCTGTCTGATTCTGAAATTCACATTTTGGCATTTAACAATGCTTTGATTGAACAAAGCAAGACCTTCTCTGCTTTCAGCATGGAAGGCTCCAGGAGAAAAATAGTCCTTAATTTGTCCTTCTGGTGTCTGCCAGTGGGGAAAGTCCTTGGAACTCTCAGTTCATGACACCTGAACTATAGTGGTTACGATGGAGGGATGTGCAGGTGCTACAGGCCAAGCGCAGTGCAGGGCATCTGGACAGGATGAGCGGCGGCCTCACAAGCAGGTGAGTGACCCCTGTCCTGACTCTTGAAGGCTCAGGTGGATGCAATGCGGAAGCACAGGGGCTGAGGAAAGAGCACAGTGATGTGCTCAAAGAAGTGCGAGGCTGTGGCACTGGGAAGTAAGGGGGCACAGATTTTTCTTCTCTTCACTGGTGCATTTTGGGAAAAAATAGCCAGACGGTGAAAAAAAATACACAATTCTCACAGTGGCAAAATGTAAGAAGGGCTCTGGAAGTCAGAAGAGAGGGTGTCCTGGCTCGGGGCTGCCCTCTGAGATATTTGAACAGAGCTTCATAATTACCACTCGACAAGGCCAAAGGCAGATCCAGCAATGCAGAGAACCCTTAAACCTCCAAAATCTTACAAGTGGATCAATTAATCATCATCAAATACTTGATTGGGAGCCTGCCAAGTCTGTACTCCTAGCTCTATTCCTTATGACAGAAATATCCCAGGCCTGGCATTAGTATGCCACTGCGCTTGCATTCACTCTGCCGTGTCAGTCTGTTGTTTTGCAGCCAGCATAAATCAATAGTAACCACCCGGGGCTCTGGGATTGTTGGAGGTTCGGCTCACAATGAAAGCAGAACAAACCCCAAACCACAGGCATACCCACAGCCTAGACCCCCAGGCAGCTCTGAGGCTCAGGGACCCAGGGAGCTATTTCAGCCCTCCGAGAGGACCGTGGGTTAGGAATAATAAATAAAGTTATTCGCTGTTTAATCCTTTACCACCTGCGTTGCCTGAAAACCTCAGGCAGTAAAGGGCAGCTTGTTTGGGGCCAGTGTGGGAGGAATTCCGATGAAGCCGTGTGCCCAGATCTGCACAGTGAGGCGCCTCTGCCTACTCACTGTCAATGCCTCTGTGTACCCACAAGTGCAGAGTGTGTGGACCTAATGCTTTGGCTGTTGACGCAGCAGGTCCCAGCCAGTCACCCAGCAAGTCTGTTCTTAACCCTTCCCTAGATTCAATGCTGTTCAACATGTGATTGGAATTTTTTGAAAAGAGAGATCAGAGACTTTATGATTCTACTGAATGTTGTTTTAAAAAAAACACTGGAGGTTATTGTAAATGGCAAAGGATCTGAAAATATTTTGGAAATCCTCTTTTGAGAGTCTTTTTGGGGAATGAAGATTTTGGGGTGTGTGTGTGACATGCTGATGGTAGGTCAGGACCTGGGAGAAGGATTGCAGAATGGAGATGATCAACCCTTCTCTCAAAGGACCAAGAATTTCTACCATGAACACAGAGTCCCCAGGACTTTGCTCCTCATCCTCTGACTCAAAGGATTGAAGGACTTAACACTACTGCTCCCTAGTCTTCTCTCCTGAAATTTGCTCCCCCCCAAGTCCCAATGTTGAGGGGAGGTTTCCTTGCACTGGAGGGACCTGAGGCTGCAGAGGGTGTTTTGGACAGAGCAGACCGACACCAAATAGGCACCTGGCTGTGCAAAGTGTATGACGGGGAACTGTTGGCCCCAGGCAGAGAAATTTAGGGCTTCTGTGAGTCTCCTCATCTCTAGTCAATGATGTGCTCTTGGATTTTGCCACCCAGTCTTGAGTTTCTGGTATTCCCTTCTCTAGGGGTCTGCTACCATCTTGGGCCAGATTCGCTTCTTTCCTTTCTCCTGACTGGTGAATCTTAATCTAGTCTAAGCACAAAGGTCTCGCTGTCAATGGCCCAAATCTTTTGTTTATGACATAAATGCTATAGCCTGAGATCTTCAAAATTCAGGTGCCTCTTACTTGATTTTATGTTGTGTCAGATTCTGTGAAGCAACACAGCTGCTGCTGACCACAAAGGAGCAAAGTATAAGGGATGCAGATAACTGAGAGATGAGAGTAAAAAACAGCATCCAGCAGCCCTTCCTTTTGGAGAGTAACCTTCTAGGTGTTTGCGTGTCCACGATCCCCAATAGTTGTTAATATTATCTTGAAAATTCTTGTAATAAGACATGAAAAACAAACACGAGGAATGGATATTGAAATAAAACAATCTTAACTGATGATTTGCTGGCAATACGAATACCTGGAAAATCTAAAGCAATATTATTACATGTCAAAATGTAGAAGAGTGGCATGATGAAAGATAGACAAAACTCAATAGATATTTTTTCACTCCAATAATACTCAGTAAGAAAATATGAATTACAAAAAAAAAAAATCTATTCACAGTAATAGACAACAAATCTACCCTAGTGGTTTTGGGACTTCATTTTTTCCTTTCATCTACCATATGACACTTACAATGTTATTCCTATTTTTCTAAAAAAATCTTGAGTATAAAAAGCTACTTTGCTGCCAAGTTGCCACAGTACTTCATCTTGGAATCAATAGAGCAACAGAATCTAGTACTATACACATAGATTCTAAAAAATAAACCCTTTGTATAATAGAGGATAATAAAATTGAGAGAAAAGGAACTATCTACTTAGAAAATTTTATATAAAATCTGACAGTTTAAGGAAAGAAGATAAAAGGTATAAAAAGTTTATTCAAATGCACACTAACTCACAAGAACACAAGAGTTTACTGTGCAGAGAATATGACCAAAAGTGCATGCACAATTAGCAAAGAAATGATTGGGAAGTGCCCATTATTTTTAGTATTCAATGAGTGGCTAATGTAAGAGACCTGTAGAAATAATTTTTCAGCTATTAAAGAAGCAAAATGAAAATTTATGATCATAGAACTTGAAGTTGGCCGGTGTGTGGCCCTATCAGCATGATTATTCACTGCTGGTGGAGTTTGAAGTGGCGAGAACTCTTTTGAACAGTGTTGTAGAAATATTTAGTAAGAGCTAAAAAGGTATGTATATTTCTTGACTCAACAATTTCAGGCCCTGTGAATTTGCTTTAAGGAAATATTTTCCAGGAAAAACTCGACATTTGCACAGATAGATTGGTTGCGGTAGAGACAGGGACTTGGTGGCTCAGTGCATGCGCCTGACTCATGAGTTTCTCACTCAGCTACTTGGCGACCTTGGGAAGTGTTGTGACTTCTCTGTGTCTCAGTTTCTTCATGCGAGAATAGTGATGAAGCCTAAATTATGGGTTACTGTGAGAATCAAATGAATTAACAAAGGTAGAGTATATAGAAAACGCCTGGCATTTTGTAAGTGCTCTATAAGTTAATATAAACTATAATCATAGCAATTTTTTTTAAAAAGGAATCAACTGCTCAAATTTAGGGGGATTGTTTAAAATTTATACTGCCCTGACATGCTGCCACTTTATAAAACCATTAAGATGGTATTTTGAGGACTTTAAAATAGAAAAACAAATTTATAATGGAATATTCAGTAAAATAAAAGACTAAAAATTCAGAGGTCACTATGCTTACAGTCATGAAAAATATGTTTAAAAGAGGAAAAAGGAAAATTGTTTTGTTAGAGGAGTTGGATGGTAGTGGTTTGAAGAGCATGTTTTCATCTTATGTTGCCTTTATTAATTAAAAAAATAGAACAATACCAGAACTAAACTACAAGCATACCTCAGAGATATTGCAGGTTTGGTTCCAGACCATTATATTAAAGTGAATATTGCAATAAAATGAGTCACACAAATTTTGTGGTTTCCCAGTGCATATAAAAGTTATGTTTACACCATACTGCAGTCTATTAAGTATGTGATAGCATTGTGTCTAAAAAAAATGCATGTACCTTAACTAAAAAAATACTTTAATGCTAAAAATGTGCTGAGGATCATTTGAGCCTTCAGTGAGTTATAATTTTTTTTGCTACTAGGGAGTCTTACCTTAATGTTGATGGCTGCTGACTGATCTGTGTGGTGGTTTCTGAAGGCTGGTGTGGCTTTGGAAATTTCTTAAAAATAACACAATCATGAAGTTTGCAACATCTATTGACTCTTCCTTTAATGAAAGATTTCTCTGTAGCATGCACTGCTGTTTGACAGCATTTTACCCGTAGAACTTCTTTCAAGATTGGAGTCAATCCTCTCAAACCATGATTTATCAACTAAGTTTATATAATATTATATATCCTTTGTTGTCATTTCAACAATGTTCACAGCACCTTTCCTGGGGTAGATGCCATCTCAAGAAACCACTTTCTTTGCTCCTTCATAAGCAACTCCTCATTTGCTCAAGTTTGGTCATGAAATTGCAGCAATTCAGTCATGTTTTCAGGCTCTACTTCTAATTCTCTTGCCTTTCGACCACATCTGCAGTTACTTCCTCCACTGAAGTATTGAGCCCTCAAAGTCATCCACGAGGGTTGGAATCAACTTCTTCCAAACCAGGTTGATATTTTGACCTCCTCCCATGAATCATCAATGTTCTTAATGGCATCTAGAATGATAAATCCTTTCCAGAAGGTTTTTAGCATACTTTGCCCAGATCTATAAGAGGAATCATGATCAGCTTATTTTGGCACTCAACATGCCTTCCTCTCACTAAGATTAATCATTTTTAGCTTTTGAATGAAAATGAGAGATGTGAGACTCTTCCTTTCCCTTGAACATTTAGAGGCCACTGTAGGGTTATTAATTGGCCTAATTTCAATATTGTTGTGTTTCAGGAAATAGAGAGGCCTGAAGAGAAGGGTAGAGATGGGAGAATGGCCTGTTGGTGAACAAACACAACATTTATCAATTAAATTCATTGTTTTATATGGGTGCTGTTTGTGGCAACCCAAAATAAGTACTATAATGACATCAAGATAACTGATCACACATCATTGTAACAGATTCAGTAATAATGAAAAGGTTTAAAATATTGTGAGAATTACCAAAATGTGACACAGACATGAGGTGACCACATAGTGTTGGAAAAATGGCACCAATAGACTTACTGGACGCAGAGTTGCCACAAACCTTCAATTTGTGAAAAAAGTAATATCTGTGAAGCACATTAAAGTGAAGTACAATAAAAAGAGATATGACTGTAAATCCTTTTAAACCCTGCCTTTTGCTTTGACTGTTTTGGTGCATGAAATTAAGCATACCTAGAATGAGGTTGTCTAGGAAAGCTTAGGGAGTTGCAGATGACAAGCTGGGTTCCAGCAGCTGCAGCAGCAATAATGGAAGCTCCACATTCACATGCACTTGAAGCTTGAGCCCATTCAGTAGCTCTGACCACTTTGCCATGGCCCTACACCCTGATCCCTTCCAGCCAGATCACCTCACAGCGCATGTTAGTCAACATAAGATTCTCTCTTCCCTTCCTTCCTTCCTTCCTCCCTCCCTCCTTCCTTCCTTTCTTCCTTTCTTCCTTCCTTTCTTTCTTTCTTTTTCTTTCTCTCTCTCTCTTTCTTTCTTTCTTTCTTTTCTTTCTTTTCTTTCTTTCCTTCCTTCCTTCCTTCCTTCCTTCCTTCCTTCCTTCCTTCCTTCCTTCCTTCCTTCCTATTTTTCTCTTTCGTTCTCTTTCCTTCTCTTTCTTTTTTTTCCTTTTTATTAGTGACTATAATGTCTTTTTTCTAAAAGCAACTTTATTGAGGTATACTTGATATACAAAACCTACTTGTATTTAATGTATACAATTTGATAAGTTTAGCTATATGCATATATATATATATATATACCCATGAAATTGCCATCACAGTCAAGGTAATAGATGTATCTATCATGTCCCCAAATTTCCTCCTGCCTCTTTCTTTTGTTTTCATTTTTTTGTTTATTTTATTGTGGCAAGGATGAGAGGGAGAAATGGGGAGCTGCTGTTAAACAGGTACAGAGTTTCAATTAATGCAAGTTGAATAAGTTCAAGAGATCTGCTGTATAACTTAATGCCTGTAGTTAATAATATTGTATTGCACATTTAAATACTTGTTAAAAGAGAGATTCTTTGTTTTTCATTGGAAAGGTCTTAAGGCCTTGGGAAGCTGTCAATATTAGATCTTTAGAGTCAAATGCCTAAAAGTCCCTTCCTGAGAAAGAAGTGGGCAATGATATAGATGTTTGGATTGTAGGGAATTTGATCTGGCCTTGTCCTTGGAGAGGTGAGCTTGCACCAGAATGAAGTCTGAAATTGAAGGATTAGTTTATAAGAATAATTAAAGTAAAGATCCTCTGGAAGAGTTGTAAAATGCTGATCTTTTAGATAGTAATGGTCCAGTTCTCATCTGTTACTTAGCTGTGTGCCTGGGCAAGTTACTTTCCTTATCTATGGAATTGGGATAATAAAGATGCCTTACTGTATGGATTTTATAAGACTAAAATACAACAAAAACAAAAAGAATGTCAGTACCTGGCATGTAGTAAGTATTGAATATATTTTCTCCTTCTAATGCAAATAGTCTGCAAGGAGGTTAGGTGTGAGGTGCAGGAGTGAGGAGGAAAGTAGGAAATTGAGGAGGGTCAGGCAACTGTTCAGGGTGGGGTGCTCATGAGCTAGCCTGTTAATTTTGAGGGTTTTAATGGATCAAACTGTCTCCCTTTCTTCTGCAGTAAAACATCCTGACAAAAGCAGTTATTTTTTCCCTAGCTCCTCCCTTTTAATGACATTCATGGCTTTCAACTCATTAGTTTATGCAGTGTCACTAATTCTTAGAAAAGGATGATTTCCATTGAGCCTAATGAGGTGCCACACAATAAATGAGGCTGACATAAAGGAGACTCAGCTGCTGGTTTGCAGCTCTATGTGTCTCTTGAAACTCCAGATAAAGCTGCAGCCGGTAAGGCCAATGGCCTTGGTCCTATAGAACTGTGGTCCCCAACACCCAGGGGTCAGTGGCCTGTTAGGAACTGGGCCACATAGCAGGAGGTGAGTGGCAGGTGAGTGAGCAAAGCTTCATGTATATTTACAGCCACTCCCCATAGCTCCCCATCACCCACCTCCCCCAGTCCATGGAAAAATTGTCTTCCATGAAACTGGTCCCTGGTGCCACAAAGGTTGGGGACCACTGCTATAGAGTATCAGAATGCATCCTTCACAAATCAGGAAGTCTCTTTCATGAGAGACACAGTACGCAGAATGCTAGGGTCACATTTGGCTGGACTTGAGTGGCTTTTATTAATCTTCCATAGCCCATGGCATTGATGATAGTGGCAAATACTCTCTAAGATGCTTGGCTTACAATTAAAAGATCAACATAAAAATATTACAATATGATTTCCAATCCTGTAGTTCCTAGGTTATAGACTGAAATTGGAAAACGATTGAGTGCTCTTGAACAAGATGGATGAGGAAAGGAAAATATATCAAAAGTTTGAAGAGCCAGAGCCTTTCAAAGAGGCACAAAGATCAAATTTGGGCCAGTCTTCAAGCCAGGTCGCTTCTTTGTTTTACCACCAAGATGAACCTACATCATAGTAAGCATACTGCTGCAGAGGGCTGTGTGTTTATCACTTGATGTGTTAGAAACAAGGTTTGGGGCCTTAAGAGGACTGATTAAATTGGCTGATTTACTCATTTAACAAGTATGTGAGTGTCAAATATGAGTCAGGCACTATTCTAGGTTCTGAGAATTCAGTAAGGACAGACACTAACCCATGCCCTCAAGAAGAGAGCATTCTGCTGGGAGAAATGGAAAGTTAACTGGCAGACAAATACATATATAATATAATTTCAGGTGCATGAGACTATAAGGAAAAATAATGCAAGATCAAACGGAAAGTGACAGAGCATGGGAGAGCTATTTCAGATGAAGTGTTTGGGGGAACTCTCTGAGGGGGTTATACTTAGGTAGATGCCTAAATGAAGTGGTGAGATAAGAGCTCTAGGGGAATCTAGGGAATATATCCAGAATCCAGACACTTCTCCTACCTCTGGGCCAAGTTACCATTAATAATATCTCACTGTGGGTCACCCAATGGCCTCCAGACTGATATCCCTGCTCCATTCTCCTCTCCTGTCTCACACAGTCTATTCTCAACTCAGCAGACAGGGTACATCTTTAAAACTATGTCACCTAATGCCATCTTGTTGCTGAAAATCCCAAATGCCTCCCCATTTCATTCAACAACAGATTCCAACAGGACTCCAGGGGCCGACGTGGGCTGTATTTGTTTCCTGTGGATCTGTGAACAGGACGAGTACTCTGTACAATATAGGGATGAGCATGTCCCCCGCATTGTCATACTAAACCCTGGAGGAGCAGAGGCTTCTGTTGCTTCCATTTCCAGCTTTCTGGGGCTGTTGCTGACTCTGGACAGATCTGAGGAGGCTGGAAACAATGGAGACTATAATAAGAGTTTAGGACTAAGGAGGATCATTTCCAGAAAACAATGAGAGAATTTGGTAAATAGCCAGGAGTCAACCCTGGTATATTAGGGTAGCTAAAATACATGGCCTCTAATCTTCGTATTTTAAAAGAATAAAAGTTTATTTTGGGCTCATGCAAAGTCCAGGGGTTGGCGTGTTCATTCTACTGGTTCTGGTGTTTTCTGGCACCCAGATGTTCTCTCCATCTGGTAGTCTGAAGAGAGAAGAGGAAAATCATGGAAAACGGTGCAGAATATTTTGGAGGTTTGGACTGGAAGTGGTGTACACCACTTTCTACCTGCATTCTACCTAGACACAGCTGATTATAATCCCATCTAGACACAAATGAGCAGGGGACTATTGTTAGTCTGTGCGCCCAAGAAGAAGGAGGTTTGGTGAAGATCTGATCATGTTCTGTCATACCTGGGAGAGCTGGATCCTGGAGCTTGAGTTGGTCTAAATGTCGAGAATTCCAGGCAAAAGAAATGACATAATAGGGTGTGGTCCAGCACAGACACCAGAGAAATCAAGGCATGTTTGGGATTTGAAAGGTCTTCTTTTTGACTTGAGAGCAGAGTGTTAGTGGGGGAATGCCTTGAGACAAAGGCAGGGGTCAAACCATTTGGGGCCTTCTGTGGCAAGCTAAGTTGCTGGGATTTTGTCCCATAGTGAAGAGGAAGAGGACTTAGAAAGACTTTAAATAAAGGATTGTCATGTTTAGGGTGACATTTTGGAAACGTCACTCATGTCATTCATTTTGTCTTCCATTCATTCTGGAACGGAGGACAAAACTAGAAGCAAAGACAGCAACAGTTGTTGCTTCCTTGTTTCTTCCTTGTTTCTTCTATCTTCTCTTCCTTATTTCTTCTATCTTCTATCTCTTCTTCTATCTCTCAGGAATTCTCACACTTGACTCACACACAAGCTAATTATACAACTTTACTGAGTATTCACGTATTTCTGTATAGATATATACATATCACATATGGGCATATAAAACAGTTCATGGTATTTTATATTCCAACCTATTTTATTTTTTAAAAATGCTGGCTATCACCCATTAAACTGAATTCTCCACTATTAGGTCACAAACTGCATTTTGACAACCACTGCTCTGGCTCACCGAGAGACACCACTCTGCAGTTAGTCTCCGGGCCCAAATCTATGCATCATGGGAGACACTTCAGTCACCCTTACCATCCCACAGTCCATTAGTCACATTATTTCTGGTCTATTTCTTAAATATCCCTTACCCAATTTCCACTGTCACCATTGTTTAGATGAGTGGTTTGCAACATGTGGCCGAGGGAGCCCTGAGGCTCTCTGAGACCATTCTACTGAATTCACAAGGTCAAACACATTTTCACATTTTCCTGGTAACACTAAGATATCATTTTTCTTTCTCATGTTAATTCTCTCGCAGCCAGCTTTACTGCGGGGTTTTCTAAGGGTACATGCTGAGTGGTGGTATCAATTGTTCTGAGGGAGAATAAGATGGATGCTTGTGCAGAGCTGTGCTTCGTTTGTTTTCTCTTTAATTTACAATATGTTAAGCATCAATAGATATGACTCTCCTAATCAAAATCTCAGTATTTCTAAGAATGCAATGGATGATGGAGCTCAAGAATCCCTCGTTTCAGCCTTGATGATTCTGCATTCTCATTATTTCTATTAATAACTGGGCATAATTTTGTGTTCTTGGGCACCTTTGAGCAAACACCCTTAGCTGATTATCAGGTCCTCTACCTCAGCAGTAGGATTTTCTTTTTTGATTACTGAGAAGAATCTCTGCACTGTGATTCCTGGAGCCCCATTGCCAGCTCTGTCCTTGATTCTCAGTCTCTTGCACGACCTTAGAACATCGGGGCCTCATCTTTTAGACTCTGAATGTTGGAGGGCCTCTGTGCTCAGACCCCTTATCTCCTCTGTCAAAAACCATGCATGAGCCATCTCATCTACCCGCAGGGCTGTGAACACTATCTGTAGCTGACAACCCAGATACTTTTGTCTCCAACTGTGGCCCCTCTTATGAACTGCAGGGTAGAATGTTGTACCCAGATACCTGCTGCACATCTCTGGATACTTAACATATAACTTAAACGGATGTTTCCAAACTGAATTCCTAATTTCTTCCATTGCTGCCTCTTTCCCAAACTTCTTCACCTCAATAAAAAACAATTTTATTCTTTAAGATCCTTAGGCCAAGATCTTTGGCCTACTCATCAACTCATGTCTTTGCTAATATATTGAGTTCATCAATAAATTTTGTTGACTCTGTCATCCATAAAACATTTCCCATAGATTTTCCTTACCTTCTCTAACAACACCTTGGACTTAACCACCATCAGCATTTGTCTGGACTTTTGCAGTGGCCGAAGATGGATTTCCTAGCTTCTATCCTTGCTCCTTGACATTCAAATCTCCATGTAGTTGATAGGTCTCTCTAGATAATCCGCTGAAGAAAGAAATCCCATTTTCAGTGGTCTGTGGTTCCAGAGCCACCTCCATTCTCCTTGGAGGGGCCAAGTCTCTGGGACCCATGTGGGAGGGATTTACACTAAGTCCTTATGTCCAGATAGGTTGGTCCTTCTTTGCTACTTCTGCAGGAAGCTGATCCCAACCAGATCAAATCTTTCTTGTTAAGGCCACAGTCTAGGATTGGTACACATCTTGCAGCCATCCTGACACCTGGTGCTGTCATAGTCTACTATCAAAATGGAAACATACAGTATACAAATTAGCCCCTATTTTAAACTTCAAAGTAACTTTGGAAGGATAGACCAACCATGTCTGGTGAGGCAAGTTCATAGTGAGGGTATTGAGATCTCTGGAGTGAAGACTGGGGCCGAGACTCAAAGGAAGACACATAACTCTAGGACAGAGGTCTCTGGTCTATCTTAAGCTCATCCATATGCCCTGTCACCCGGACTTCCCTCCTTCCTCTGACCCAGAACCAAGAGCACCCTCTAGTCTTGTTTTATGCAGAGGCTGAGATAGAACAAGTGGTTCCCAATGTCTGGGGATATGTCCAATGAGATTAAGAGGAGGGCAGGAAGTCACACGTGAATTAGTGAATCAGAGCTCATTACTGGGGCCATGAAATCAGGACTCATATAAAAAGAAAGGTATGTCAGTAATTCCACAGGGCATGCGTGACCAAGTAGAAAACCGAGATGAGACCATGGACACAGGGGGGAGTGGGGGTAAAACAAGGACCCAGCTGAGCCAGGGAGACATGGGGCACAGTTTTCAAAGCAGTAGCCCAGGCACAGACTCAAACAGTGCCAACATCTGCACTGACTCTACTGTGAAAAACTTCAACCTGTTAATATCCCTCCCAATTGAGTTTTAGGTGCAGTTAGGTGGGAGTTTGCGGCTTTCAGATTTTCTGTTTTAGATGTCAGTCTTGGGCAGGCTGCCTAGAGAACAGGGTCCAAGAAAGAAAATGCCTCTCATTTTCTTGCTTTGTGTCAGTCCTGGTGTTCAGTGCTGCACAAGCACTTTCTCATTGATTCTTTAACAGCCTGTTAGGGAGGAATTATTATGCCTGTTTTAAAGATGAGGAAATTGTAATTCAGTGACATTAATCAAATCATTCAGAACTACACAGCCAGTGAGCTGTAGAGTCAGGGCTTACACCTGGTGTTTCTGATGCCACAACCCAGGCTCTTACCACCGCACTATACCTCAACCAGACAGTGTGCAGCTAGAGGACAGGAGCCAGTGGCTGTCATCTGTGTATCATTAGCATCTGACATAGAGCCTTGCAGATACATGGGGAAAATGCACCAAACTAAAATGGACTAATCTAATTTTAGTTCCCAAATAACCAAACACACATGAGCGTAATTTGAGCCTCTAATACTTCAAGAATGGGCAATAAAGATGAGTGACTCCATTTTTACCAGTTAGCTTTGACTTCATTGAACTTTAGCTTCCACTGTTAAACTGCATCTTATACTTTCTATGTCTCAAACCATTAGCCCCTTAGCTGTGGAACTCAGATGGACAGGCTTACTTTCTGTTCTTGGCAAATTCCCAGGCTTGTTTTCACTATAACTAGTATTTCCCTGAGCATCACAGCCTATGGTCACAGGGACTGCAGCACATACACACACCTCTCCTGTGGGGTGTCTTCCTTTCTCACCCGGGGCAGCTGAGGGTATCTTGGTCTCTTTCCTGGAGGATTCTACACCATTTTCTCCTCCTAACCTATAGACTCTCTTTTCTCCTAAAAGCGAGGACCTTTTCTTCAAACGCCAAGCCTCTATATGGTGGTTCTCAAACTGTGGTCCCTGGACCAACAACATAAGCATCATGAGGGACTTTGCTAGAAATGCAAATTCTCAGACTTCACCCAAGAGCTACTGAATCAGAAACCTTGGGGGTTGGAGCCCAATAGTAGGTTTTAACAAGCCCTTCTCGTAATTCTGATGCACATTTAGGTTTGGGATCCACTATTTTAAGCCCTGAGAGAGCTCATTTTGCTGTACTGAGAACTTCACAATAAAGAGGGAGGTTGATATTCAATTTTTGCATCAAAATCTCTTTTCACCAGTCGTCACCACCCATCAGAGTCAAATCCAGTGTTCAAACTTCCTGCAGCTCTCAAGAATTTTCAAACTGAGCCTTTGCCCTTGATGCTTTGTCAGCTTTGTGTTTCTTTGAGAAATGTATTCTCATCATTGCAGGTGAACTCTGACGCCTCTTGACTGTATTGACAGGGCCTTGATAGAGTGTAAAGATAAGGAACTAGTTTTTGATACAGGATGTGCAGAATTAGTCTAGATGGTGGCCAGAGTAAAAGCAACTGCAGAGAGGGAAGGAGGGAAAACGGCCCAGGTTCGGCTGCTGGAACTAGTTCCCTTGCTTGGGGGCAGCGGAGTGAATGCACATGCAGACTCAGTGAGAGGCTGGTGCTGAAGCAGGCAGCTGCACCAACCCAGAAGGGGAGAAGTAATGCTGCCAGTCCTGGGGGGTCCGGGCTGCTGGAGCAGAGTGACCCTCGGCAGAGGAGCATGGTGAAGACAACTGCTGACATGAACCTCAGGTAGGGCAGCAAGGAGTCTAGACAGAGCTGGCTGTCCCAGGAAGAGGGAAGAGGTAGTTACAGAGGGGAAAGTGATGGGGAGGGTGCCTGTTAAGACAGCAGCGGCCCTTGTGAGCAGGCAGCTCAAAGAGTGATCATTACCAAGCCTCTGGCATCTTGGTAAATGTTCTGTCAGGGTGGGCGTGGCAGGAGTGGACAGGAGGTGGGGTCTCTGTGGAGAGATGGAGGTACCAGGTACTAGCAGGGAAAGGTCAGTGCTTGGAGAGACACAGTGGCTGCGTAAGTACTGCAGCAGGGAAGACAAATTATGTTTTCCATAAACAGGAACTCCATCCTACCATGTGCCAGGCACCATGCCTTTCCAAGGAACCAAGAGTTATATTTCTAATTTCTCTTTGTAGTTCTAACCGGCTTTTCTCTTTTCCCCACTGTCTCCTGTTTTGTGGGTCAGGTCTTGTTAGTGTCTGTAGATTGCTGTAGTATGAAGTGCCTCATGTCAAGCTGAGGTTTCCGTAGAAACAAATAGAGACCTTGCTTTCTGAGTCTTGCAGGGAGTATTTCTGGCAATTTATCGGAAATGGTAGTGTGTTCTTGTGGCCAAGGTACGTGCACTCCTTGGAGGAAAAACATAATAAACAAAACATTATTCTAGAGCAGAGCAGTTATGTTTTATTTTTCAGTGTTTTTCTTTCTCCATCATGTCTGGCTCTGCAAATACAACTCCAAATACTTCCTGAGTGTCTCCAGCTGAGATCTGTCCAATTTCAGCTGTTCTCCACCCTATGCTGGCGCTGTCTAGCCTCCTCCAGACACAGCCCAGGCGCCACTGAGGCCACTTGTTGCAACAAATCAGGAGAGTGAGGGACAGGTGCTCAGAGAAGACCCAGTGATTGTGATCTTGAATATTTTGGTAGCTTAGGGTCAAAGTTGTAATGCCATGCATGCTACAAAACATCATGGAAATTTGATTTTTGATCAAAATATCTAGGCAATGGTCATGATTGTGGTTTGAAAATAACTGGGTTTTTGAAGCAAATGCAAGATCAAGAGGTAATCAATCCAAATTCCTTAATGACCATGTCAGAAGGGCTTAAAGAGGAGATGCTAAATTAGAATTGGGGCCAGTAATGGCATTATAAGCATATGTTAATAGGAGCAAGTCTGAAGTCAGAAGATATTCCAAACTGCTTTGGCCTTCCTACTCAGCCCCTTTGTCACTGTGGATAGCCCTTAAACAGCCCACAGTCTGTTATCTATGGATTGTGCCACCTGGTAATAATCCACAGCCTATTTTATTTTAGATCTCAGTTATAGTTGCCACTTATGATACAAACAGAACTAGACAGTTAGTGTTGAGCTTCTTTCCCATTCCTTTATTTAATGTGTGGGTTTATGTGAGTTTACTGTTCATGCTGGATGTGATGAAGGACATATCTGGATTCAAGCACTACCCTTGGCAGGAATACCCAGATGTATCAGGAATCCATTTGCAGATTTTTTTCCTAGAACTAATGGGTGACTTATGTACATTACAAGAGACCCCCAGGAGGTTATGATCATTTCACAAGACCCTTTAAGGGCCAATGTCTCCCAATCAGTGGCAAGGGTTACTGATTTTTGCTTACTCCATCCGTCTCATCAGATGACAGCCCTGCTCCATATTGTAGGATGTGTATTGTTTGGGGGATGGAAGGAGCTAAGCTAGAAAGAGATTTTGAAAGATAATGCAATGTGGAGAAGTAGCTTAACTATCAATTACATTTGAGAAAATGGCGTTTTTCCTCTAGGCTTGAGATGTCTCATTGTCTACAGCTGTGTTTCCAGAAGGTACCACACGATCAATCAAACTGCTCACAAATGTGGGAATGAAATAGTTCTTTATCCTCCTTAGGTTATCCTACTGACTCCTGGAGCCACAGCTAGTACAGAGTCTTCACAGTATTGACGACACAATAAAAGTGTGCCTTTTAAGAAAGGAGGGCTAGCTTTACTCACACACCATTCCCTGAGGGAGTAGTGGGTGTGGTTGTTTTTAAAACAGGGCTGCGTGTTCTTTGACAATCTTCCCACAGAGCTGAGTACAGGACCTATCCTCTTCTTGAATCTGGACGGGTTTGTGAGTGCTTCGACCAAGAGAGATGAAGGAATGGCATGTGACTTCATCAAGGTCATGAAGGCCATACAGCTTATGCCTTAGTTTCCAGAATACTCACCCTTGGAGTCCTAAGCTAGCATGTAATAAATCTGACTACACTTAGGCTGCAGTGATGAAGAGGTCACAGGTAGTAGTGTGTTTGAGTCAAACTTCTACACCTGTGAGTGAAGAAGACTTCATGTGAGACCAGCTCAACCATTTGAATCAATGCCACCCATTTCAATTTTTCCCATCTGGGGCCCCAGACATTGTGGAGCAGAGACAAGCCATCCCTGCTCAGCCTGATACAAATTTCTGACCTGTAGAACCTCAAAACATAATAAGATGGTGGTTGCTTTCTGTCACTAAACTTTAGGGTGGGTGGTCGTGCAGCAGTAGAAAATCAGAACAGTGGGCAAGGCTGGAATTTGCACAATAACAATAGCTACACACTGTACTACAAGAGTAGTACAAGAGTTCTACTACACTGTAGAACTCTTGTTCTACATTCAGGAGGACAGGTCGAAGCAGAGTATCTCTAGTTACTAAGGGTGAGGGTGGGGCAAATAATGCTGCCTTCATGGGTAAATATGTCTTTGCTAGGAGACAATTGTGTGTCACTTAGAGGGAGTATCCCCAGGAAATTAGCAGGTGTGGGACGAGTCACCCAGACACTACCTAGCCAATTGGTTCTAGAACCATGGCCCTATTAGCATTCATAGTCTCATTGGAGATTATCAATCTGTCCAGTCCCCACTGTGCCCCTTTTGGAAGGGATAGTTGGTGTATTAATCAGTGTCCACTAAGGAAAAACAGAAAACCACAGTTTATAGAGGGGATTTAAACTGGTTATATAGGTCATAACAATTATCTATTATCATAATAGTGCTGTATAACATGCCTGTCCTCCTGCCAGTATTTTGTGGTTTAATACAAAAGCATTCATTTAAAAAAATAAAAAAATAAAAAAGCATTCATTTATCACATGAGTGTAGGCATAAGGATATAAAAAAAAAAGAAGAAGTAGTGAGGACACCAGAGTTGCACTAGTAGCTGAGAGTAGAGGTGCCTGTAGCACCATCACTGGAGCTGTACAGGGGTTGCCATGCTCTTGCTTACAGTGGGGCACCCTGAGCCAGTGCCGAGAGTGCCAAATGATGCTGTCTGCTCTACTCACCAGAGCTGGAAGTGGGAAGAGTTCCTTCCTTCCTTTATCTACCTTCTAATCTCCTGCCAGCGGCTAAAACCAACAGGAAGATGAATGGCAAGAGGAAATGTAGTTTGAAAACTCTCAGCTCTACAATCTTCTGGCAGAGGAGGGATTGTCTTAGGGCTGAGAAACACCAGTTGAATAACTGATGCAGTTGGGAATCTTAATCCTTGCAATCCTCAAGAAAACCCTCCAAAATACTTTCCACAGATCTCAATAAATTAGGACTCTTTTTGGGTGAAAAAATATCTGAATCCAAACTAATTTAAGCAAAAAGTATATTTTTGGCTCCTATAATGGAAGAGTCCCAAAATAGCTAGATTTAGGTATAGGATTAGATGATGCCACCAGGACTTGGTGTCTCTCCATTTCTCAAACTCTCACTCTGCTTTTTAATTTTTTTAAATTTTACATTTTTAGGCAGGATCTCTTAGTATGGTAGCAAGATTTTTTTTCTCGGCAGATTTAACACTTCATTACCACAAAAATAACAGAACTAGGTATTCCTCCTTCCCTTTCAATTATTCCATCCTACATCCCTGAGTCAGCTCTGATTGGTTCTGATATGTCCTGTGCTAGATGGTACTAAGTTCAACCACTAAATAAAGCTTGAGTTCAAGGATTGGTAATAATATCAACTTTGACTCAGTTCCAGTACACTTTACCTTTCTTAACCTCCAAAATATCAAGGAAGTGGTGAAAAACCATACATATAGATGAAATGAGGATGCAAGTGTGTGAATGAAATTTCCAATTGCCTTTCTTGTTTTGCTCAGAGGCAGGCCCAAAGTCTTAGCAACTCTTATGAGGGAAATGTTCCATAGGTCAGAGGACCACGTACCTTTTACTTACTGAGCCATCTTAATATCCAGGAAAATTTTCTGCTGTGATCCAAGGCAATGATTATGTTACTCAGCATGCAATGATCCAAGCATAATACCTGGACCTTGACATTTGGGTATACTAGCCCTAGACTAGCCAGCCTCCCCTTTCCTGCACTAAATGGCAGAGCCCAGGAAGTTTCTATTTATATCTGCTTAGGATTTTTCCAAGGGCAGGCCTGGTCATGGTTTATCACACTACCTCTACACCAATTATGTCCTGGGAACTTTGATATCCAGATTGTATAGATTAGGGTCACATGCCCATCCTTGGACCTGAGATGAAATCAGCTCAACCCAATATATTAATACATTCAGAGACAAGGGAAAGGGTGATTTCACAAAAGAAAATACTAGGTGCTGTTATCAGAAGAAAAGAGACTGGATCGCAGGGAGGCAAAAGCAGTATCTGTCTACTTGCGGTTTCCTTCTTATTCCGGATACAGGAGACTGTGAGTATAGGTTCCTACCTGTCCTCAACAACTTGGGTTGTGGGAAAGGACAGGGTTTCAATACTTTCTCTCCAATTCTGGCTGTTGTTTCCTAACATCCAGCATGGTCGTTCCTTTCCAGGTGACATATAGTCATTGATGACTATTGTCAACACACCTCTGAATGCCATGCCTACATCTCTGGCTATTGTTTTTCCGTACTTGGTAGCTATCCACTCTTTTCTGGCGTCTGCTACTTTAGCAATGCTAGTCTGATTGTGAAGAGGTTTTTCCAGGTTTGTTTCCTCTCTAACAGGGTTCTGAGTTCTTTCCAACTTCTGTGTTTTCCAAGATGCAATCCATTCTGTTTCTCTGCAGTTGCAGAGTTCCCTCTAGTCAAGAGTTACTTCTTGTTAAATCGTGCCTTCCAAGTGTTTTTTTCTACAACCACTGTAATGAACTAACAGATGGGTGTCTGATCTTCGGGAGATATAATGAAGATTTATATTCTAAACTGTTAGGACAAGCCAAGGTTATCATACAAAAAGCTAACGCATTGAAAATTGCACTCAATTCAACCAAAAATGCCTATTTCCCTGGGTATGGGTTTCCTTCCAAATCATATTGACACTATAGATATATTTGCACATACAGAGCTTATGTCATCAAGTTGATTACCTTGCTGATAAACATTAATTTTTGAGAAGACTAGGACTTTCATTAGTTCCATAAATTTTATCTTATTTAGAATAGCATTTTAAAAATGTTAACTGGGAGTGGGTAATAGTTCTGGTTGTTTGGTTATCCCGTGTCCTTCAGAAAGGAATGATCTGGGCAACCCGAAGAAAAAGACCCACACCTACAGTGTTATCTGGTCCAGTTTATATCTGACTATAAACAATGGACTTCTGGGATTAGAGCTATTATTTTAGCTCATATTTAGATGAGCAAATAAATCTACCATGAGAAACCTCCAATTTCTAGAATCACTACAACCTGTTACTGTTGGGAGTAACTAACCACTAAGCTTGATACTTGACTTTCTAAAGGGCTCCATTCTCTCGCTCCTATAACAGCTTCCTCCCCTGTTCCTCTAGTGAAGCATTGTTGCTCAGGAGTTTGCTCATGGGTTAAATCCATCTGTATTCCTACAGATTGTTTTCTTCTTTTCTTTTCTTTTTTTTTATGCAGTAATAGGCAAAAACCACAAAATAATTACAACAAAATAATTGACCTCTGTGTCTTAAATCAATATGGAAGCTGAAATGCCACTGCTCTGTAGCCAAAAATTTATGCTGAATGCTCTGGTGGATGAATTGGCTCCATACCCGGAGTGAACAGTGCAAGCAAACCATAAAAAAATAAAATGTACTAAACCACCAACTGACATTATGGAAATAAGACACTGGCTGCCAAAAACCACAGTGTATCAATTAGCAGGATCTTAGCAGTTGGCAGAGAGAGCTCTTGGTTCTGGAAACAGAATGCTACATGTTTTATGCACTCATAATATTTCCCTTGTATTCAAAGAAGGTATATGACACCTGCAGTATGTATTGAGCAAGCTCAGATTATAGGGTTGAAATTTACATCAACTCGGTTTGGAGCTTCTACCCATTAAGTTTGGTCAACACGATGACTGTTATAATCACCTAATGGATCAGTCCATTTACATTTCTCTCCGCAGCTCTCTGTAGACATCTCAAGGACACACCTTCCCCCCTATCTTGTGGAAGGTGAGATGATAGGAATCTTGATTGCCTGATTATTTCAAATGGGGCTTCATAGGATGGCTGAACCTCGCTGTGGTCATCGTGGCAGATGGAGCTGATGGCTGCTGAATTTGTTAGATCAGTCTGTCAGTTCTTCCTGAGTTGAGTGGTTCTGGGGAGGAAATTTGTACCAGCCAGATTCACAGGGGCCTACCCCTGGGCAATATTGGAGGTAACATATGTTTGGATCAAACTGACAAGGATCAAAACTTTGGCTTTCCATGTATTAGTTCATTAACTTTGGGAAGTTCTTTATCCTTTCGGAATGATATAATTATTCTGAGAATAAGGAATAATGGGTAAAACACAAGACCCTGCTTGACATACATTAGTTGCTCACTAAATAGTGTAAGTCACAGTATCAGTAAAACCTGGCAGGACACCAGTCTGCTAAGGCAGGTAAAATTACACTCCAGAAAGGTGTGTGCCTATAGGGAGAATTTTGTTTTGTTATTTCAAATCCATTAATTTCACCCTTGACCACTTTGGAATCAGGCTGATCTTATTCTCTGTGTATCCTTTGGAAAGTTGCTGGAGCTTCCTGATCCTATCTTTGCAGTGGAATGAACATAATAGTCATGTTTTTTCTGGAATTGCTATGAAGATTAAAGAAGATGACACACAAAAGCTACCTTGCATAGTAACTTTACCTTTGTAGAATAAACGTGATAAATATAACCATTGTTTCCCTTATTTTCCTTAAATTTCAAGGGTGATTTTTACTGATATTTGTTCCAAACTCTGAGGGAGATCCTATGCAGAGTCCACAAGTATGCAAGCACTGTCTTTCCAAAGCGACCGGGCCACTGCCCTTGCACAGACCTGCCCATCTTCCATGTTTATATTTCAGTAAAGAGAAATAAGATGGACAGTAAAGTTGGGGATGTTTTACCACCCAATTAACTTCATTAGCTGATACTAACTTCTTTGCCTTGGCTTTGATATGAGCCTCAGAATTTTATTAACTTTGGTGTACCAATTATTGGCATTTAATCAGTGCTTCTACAAATTGGCAAACCACTTGAGCTTGGCTTCTTGTGCAAGTTTTCTATCACTGCTGCAACAAAATGCCACAAATTTAGTGGCTTATACCACACAAACTTAGTGTCTTACAGTTCTGTCGAGCAGAAGACTTACACAGGTCTAACTGGGCCAAAATAAAGGTATCCACAGGGCTACATTCATTTCTGGGTGTCCCAGGAAAGGATACATTTTCTTGCTCATTTGGTTGTCAGCGGACTTCAGGGCTTTGCTGTTATGGTACCCGGGTCCCTGTTTCCTCGCTGTCTGTAAGCTGCAGGCAGACTCGGCTTTAGAGGCCATTGCATTCTGTGGCTTGTCACTTGCTGCCTCCTTCATCAAAGTCAGCAAGTCCTTCTCACATGTTAACTCTCAAAATCACCCTCCTTCTCCCTTGTCTTCCATTTTTAAAGACTTGTAAGGTTAGCTTTGGCCCACCCAGATAATCCAGAATAATGCTCCCATCTTAAGGTCTTCATCACTTCTGCCGAGTCCCTTTTGCCATGTAAGGTAACATATTCACAGGTTCCAAGGATTAGGATGTGAACAACTTTGGTGACCATAATTCTGCTGACCACATCCCTGGAAAGACTCAGCTGAGTAGGCCAACCAAACTGAAGTGTCTGAAATTTATTGATTTCATCACTTGTGACTTGAAGTTCCTGGAAAATACACAGTGAATAAAGAAACTGTAGCATGTGACAGATTAAGATATTTAAAAGGCAGAAGAATAAGAAAAAAAAAAAAAAAAAGAACAGACTTTCTGGTACCTAGTTACACGTCCTGCTAACTACAGTTTAAATTATTCTTTAAAGAAATTTTTGACAGGTTGGTAAATTACAGCCTACACAACCGTAATTAATTTTGTCATATCTCCAATTCACTCAGATTGCCCAAGATTTTTTCCTTCCACATTATTCTAGTGGCTCTGAGTTTAGTTGCTCTCCCAAGAAAATTGAAGCAAAACAGAAAGAATCACTATTTTTTTCATTCATGCTGTGCTTTTTGGCTGAATTCATCAAGGCACAGAAAGATGAAATATAGATTGCGTTAGCCTAGAATAATAACATGGAGCAATAATGTGGGACAATATCATGGAATAATAAGGGACACAATAATATGAGACTATAGGTTAAGTAGTTCTTAGAATCCAAACTCCAAACACTTATACTTATGGGCATTTTAACTGTTAGGTGAAAGTGACCCTAAGGGAAACTGGGCTGGCACAGTCTAGGAGACCAAATGGGACAGGCTGGGAGATGGTAACACTGGTTGAGGGTTTCTCAATGTTAGCTGTGCGGTACAGCCACCCAGGGAGCTTTATGAAAATACCGATGCCTGGGTCTTAGCCTCAAATGTTTTGATTTAATTGGTCGGGGGACTTTTTTTTTTTTTTTTTTTACAGCTCCCCAGGTGATTCTAATATTTAGTTAGGATTAAGAATCATTGCATTAGATTAACTTCCATGACAGTAGCAATAGCTATGAAAATCCCTGTGTCCAGGCATCACAACTGAGGGCTCTCAAGGACAGGGATGCAGCAGCAGAGTTGAGTGAGGCTGGGGTTCCAAGATGTAGCCATGTCTAGGCTGAACCATTCCGCTTAGCTAGTGTCCCTCCTCCCCTGCATGTCCAGTGAGGTGAAGAGTGGGTTTCAGCATTCCAGCCAATCAAAATTGGTTTCTACTTCTGAGGAGCCTGAGCCCTGAGACTCCTTTCATTCATTTCCTGAGGAAAGAAGCCCCATTCTCAGTGCCATTCAGGCTCCAGTGGGCATACCGTTATGGGAGTACATGTAAAGGGGTAGGCTGACTCTAGATGCCATGGTGAAGATCGTCCCCCAAGCTCCCCACTCATTCCCCTCTCAGGGATCCTGTGTGGCTTCCCTAGTGCCAGACACTGTTCTACTCAAGAGCCACACTGTCACTCCAGGGTCTGAGGCTCTTTCATCCCTGTTGTTGGCCACATAATCCCTCTATTGGTGCTATTTCTTCTTGTCCTGGTTGTAAGAGCTAACCCCTGCTCCCGGATTTGGAAATAATTTTATTTCCATATCATGACCTAGGAGCAAGGTCATCACTGATGTTGGAGGTCTGCTGTATGACTGGCCATGCTGCTGGGATGAGGTGACAGATCTCAGTGAGGATGGCAACAGCAAAGCCCTTTAATATAACAGCCCTTCAATTAAAACTCTCTCGCTTATTTTCATATTTCTGGTTTTTTAACCTATTTACCTCACTGCCTATAAAACTTAGCACAAGTTTTATTGGGATTGAGACCAGAGAAGACAATGTGTGAACCTGCCTCCAA
Organism: Lepilemur ruficaudatus; assembly: GCA_963574885.1. NCBI lineage: Eukaryota > Metazoa > Chordata > Mammalia > Primates > Lepilemuridae > Lepilemur > Lepilemur ruficaudatus. The sequence goes on along the minus strand of CAUYRT010040878.1, from coordinate 16,225 downwards.
CAGTATATTCCTTTCACCCTGAACTAAGTGGGCACATTTCTATTCTCGTGTTTTTTACCTTCTGCAGTTTACATAGTAGGAGATAATCTTTGAGATGGCAACAGTGTCATTTTTCTCAGTGTGCCCAACAACCCACATCCCATAGCTCTAACAGGTAAGAGACAAATTCTACTGTCTGTGGTGTAAGGAGACAGTCTGCCAGAGGTGCGTTGCTTGCTGAGAGGTATGGATGTTGCAAGTAACGAATGATATGTTCCCAGAAACAGAGTCTGAGAGAAGATAGGTAGCAATGAATCCTGAGAATTATAACATTTCCACATAATTCATCAGCTTCTGAGTGTCTCTCAAGTGACATTTAATAGCAGCAAGCTCCGTAGGACAGAGCTTCTGTTTTGGTGGGGGAGTGGACTGCACCCTTCTTTGATATAGGGCTAGAATGAGACTACGGAGCAAGAGTCAATCTTTTCATCTGGTATTTCTTCTCTGTACTGAATGAATTCCTTTCTCCAATCCCCAGAACCTTGTACACTGGAAGTAATAAAAAAACTACAATTTCAACCGTTATAGTTGGATATGACTTTGATAGCATCCTTTGAACCCAAGGCCTTATGGGTACTACAGTTCCCAGAATGCATCAGCAACATCAGTTTCCCTTAACCACAATCGTGCTTCAATATTTTTTCTTGAATTTTCATTTTTTTTACCTATATGTTAAAAATACCTGTCTGGATGAAGGAAAATTGGATCCATGTGCGGCCTATTTTACAAAGCACCATTTTCTGTGAAAAGAGTTGGATTGTTTCCCAGTTTTCTGGTTGTACTCAGGTCTCTGAATCAAGCAACAAATGGCGGAGAAGGCACTCATTTTCCCCCTACGTTTTTGAAGGTGGTCTCTCTTTCATAACATGAAAGTGGAATTTTCCTTTGATGGAAGCCTTAGTATGATTTTCTAAAGTCAGCTTTGTCTACATCAAAATTAGAGTCCATTATTCCCAGAGTCTAGCGTTGGTCTGTAGGATTTCATTTAGAGTGCTGTATTTTCAGGTTTTCCCTACATTTTCATCTGTGTTTTAGTGAGACGCTGAGAGAGGCTGCACTAGGAGCTGCAGCCAGTCATCATTTCAAACCAGAAATCTTCAAGGCTGTCTATCATTTCTCCTTGGTTCAAACCCCTGGCTCACACGCTTCTTGTCCTTGCTCCTCATCCCGCTTCCCACTTTGGCAGGGTGGAAATGTCAAAATTCCTTGGGTGTGTGTGAACTGTGACTGCTGTTGATTGAAATGCTTCTCTGCTCAGGCGGTAGTGAAGGTAGAGTGAATTCCTTTCAGAAACAAGACAAGCAAAAGATCCCCAGGGACATTCTCTACTGCCTGTTCCCCATCATCTGGGGCCATTCTGAGGACTGTGATGATGCTGAAGGATGATGTGCATCTTTATCTGCCTTCCAAGTGTCACAGGAGTTCCCTGAAGGGATGGAGTGGGGGGAAGGGATTAGTCAGATTTCTGTACTCAAATGCCCCGGGACAGCCCAACACAGGTGGAGATGCTGCTTGTTGACCTGCATGGTCCCCCTGGTGGGAGGAGTGGGAACCGGTTTTCAGGTTTTAGACATGTAGGCAGAAGAAACTCTGGGTTGAGTAGGAGTGAGAGTCTCTGTTAAGACAGGGAAGGAGCAAAATCATTCCAGGTGGGGTAATGTGATGGAGTCTGGGGGAGAGTCGTCATTGCTCCATGGAAAATATATGCCCAGGTGCAGAAGGAGGTATGAGGATGAGGAAGAGGAGGAGAAGCTGGGAAAGGCCATCATGGCAGGAGTGGAGGGTGAACTGAAGGCAGGAGGAGGAATGTGAGGATGAGGAGGAGAGTGTGGGGTGTGGGGGAGGAGCTGTGTTGATGGAGATGGGTTAGAGAGCTAGGAGGGGCCTCAGGGTGGAGAGAAGGAGGAGGCGAGGATGGAGGGGGCCCAGGAGAAAGTGACTGCTGAGTGGAACTGACCACACAGAAACTTCATGAATTAAGGGCATAATCAACATGCAGGAAACATGGGGAGAAAAAAGGTATTGATAACTTAGAAAAGTCAAAGGAAATTTTAATTACACTGCTATTGATAAAATATGGTGAAAAATAGTTCTCTCCCTGCTCCTTGGCATAGTTCCATGTTTGGGATCTGAGGCTCAATGAGGCTTCTAGGGAAGGGAGTCAGCCCTTAGCCACCAGAGGCGGTCCCAGCAGAGGACAGCAGCTATCCAGCCAGGAGGCCCTGGTCAGCCCTTTGTGATATGTTATAAAATAAGCTCACAGGACATTCCAATCCCACACACTGGAGAATTTGTCTTTAGGGACATTTGTCCAAATCTCTGCAGTCCTTCTGGACCCAGGTATAGTCCATTCAGTTAATTCATGTTCTGGTACTAAACTACCCTCTCATCCCAACCTGATATCCGTAAAAGATAAGATCCACCTTGCCCTTGTAGGACACCTCTTTCTCTAGCTCGAAGGTAACCCAATTGAAGACTCCTGCCTGGGCCCAAGGTGAGGTCTCTGCTCCTTCCCAGGGCCTGCACCCACCCATGCTATGGCCCCATCCTTCAGGACTGAGGAGCCACTTGCCCTTGTGCAGGGAGAGACAGATAACACAAATACCAGATGCTGTCCCTGGTGAGTCTTTTCTTTTATTACGCTACCATCCACGCCTTTCCCTCCACCTCACCCCACCCTACCAATCTGCAATGTTTAAAACACAGCAGGCCATGGAAGCATTTGCACAGGATCCAATTCTGCCTCTGCTTTTTAAAACAAAGTAAGACTGGAGAAATACTTGGAGTCATATTTCACTGAAGTCTCTCACTAAATTAATTATAGGCAGCTACAATTCATCATACTTTCAATTAACAATTAATTATGTACAAGAGAGACAAATGTTTTATTGAGACCAAGAAACAACATGCATCATTTGTAGTGTGGCGCCTCCTACTCACACCATAGGGAAGGGATTTATGGGCTACAGATTGCATGAACTGGTTTTGCTCTGGAAAATACAAATCCACCTGGACCCACAATCAGAATGACAGCCTGGAGTCAGAAAGACTCTGGGTCTGGCATTCTGAGAATTTAGCACATAGGCACACTCCTTTCACACCCCAGAAGGAGGGTCCTGCCCAGGGGATGTGCATAGTCCCAGCAGGGACCTCAGGGTACAGAATCCCCTTCCTCAGACAGCACAATGCTGCGTGGAGGCCCCGACAAAGCGAGAAGGAGTCAGTGAGTACAAGTAGAGTCGTGGGCTCCCCTGATGCCCCACTGGTGGCCCATCTTTGCTAAGAGCACAGGTTGTGCACAGAGAAATGTTCAGAAAAGGTTGAGAAAGTCTCTTGCTCTGAATCAGACCAATGAAGCTTTGTGTTTTCTTGGGTGTCCCTTAGGGGAAGATGGGGAGCTGCCCCCAAGCTGGGCACAGCAGTTAAGATACTGAGACCTGAGCACTGAGAGTTTCTCTTACTGAGAAATAGATGTCTGCTGCCACCTGGGAATCCATTCCCTGCATTTTCTTTTCCTGACAGAGCTCCACATTTCCCAGCCTTGTAGGACTGGCCCATCCTGCCTCTAGCTGGGGGCTCTGGGCACTTTAAGCCAATCAGCATATCCCATCTTTGGGACCCTCTGAAATGTTCAGGGAACCTAAAGGAAATGGAGGAACCTCAGGGAAATCGGAGACATAGATTCTCTTTCCTCTGCTGTGCTTGACAAGTAGAGAATCTTACTATTGCTACTACATGGCTGCTGCTGCTGCTGCTACAGCTGTTACTACAGACAACAATATTCCAACACTTGTAGGGCTCTGACTTTATGATGGACACAGTACTAAGTACTTTATGTATATTTCCTCATTTAATACCCACAACAACCCTATGAGCTAGATGTTGTTATTGTCTCTATTTTATAGAGGAGAAAAGTAAAGCTAGAGCAGTTATGTACTTGCCCAAGGTCACAAAGCTCCTAAGTGGGGCCAGGATTTAAATCTAGGTATAACCATTCTGCTGCATGAAGCTTGTCACTGCTGAGGACAGGAGGTGAAGTCTGAAGGTTCTGAGAGGCTACTGTGAGGCCCTGGGGAGGAAATGCACCAAGGGGAAGCAGAGGTGATACCTTGTGATATGAGCCCAGTATCAAGTTCTTCCTGGAGCCAGAAATATCCAAGTCTGCCCTTTTACATTATGAGAATTGAGGGATTTCCTCTGTTGTTTAAACCATTTTGAGATGGGCTTTCTCTTGCTTTCAGCGAAAAAAAATGTAGAATTTGGTACCAGGAAATAGGAGCTGAAGGTGCCACACACTGACATGGAGTTGGCTGAGCTGGTGTTCAGTGGAGGGAAATGAGAGGAAACCCTTGGTTGAAGGCAGTGGGATTAGAACGTCCTGGTGTGCTGTCGTGTACTCACTGGTTGAATTGTTTCATGTTGGTTTTTGAAATCCAGACGACTCATCTTTGTATATTGTAGCATTAGAGGTCTTGGCAAAAGTTAGGATGTTGAATTTGGCCACTTCTCATAGGCTTCAGTAAGGCCTATTTTAGTTGCTTAATGATATGCCTAATGATACAAACCACTCCAAAACTCAGTGGCTTAAAAAACATATTTGCTACAATCTTTCATGGTTCTGTGGGTTGCTTGGGCTGACTTTGGTGGTTCTCATTTGGGGTCTGCCTTGTTGCAGTCCAGTGGTGGCAGAGTCTGCAGGTGATATGGAAGCTCAGCTGGCTTGGACACCCAGACAGCTCATTCACAGGGCTGGAAGTTGATGCTGGTTTTTTCCTGGGAGCTCTGCAAGGCTGTTGACCAGAGTGCCTCATGTGATATCTTCAAATCATGTCAGCTAGGTTTCAAGAGAGAACATTCTAGGCATTCCAAGAGACCCAGGTGTAAGCTGAAAGCTCCAACCCAGCTTTGGAGGATGACACAAGGGCAAGAATACCTGGAGGTGTGGCTTATTGAGAGACCAATTTGGAGGCCAGTTAGCTCCATGAGGCTCAACAAGAAAAATAGGTTTTTACTTTGGCTCTGGCCTGAGGAGGAACAGAGAGGCCTCCAGCAAGAACAAAGAGAGGTTCTTCTGGCATGAAGCCTGCAGTACAAATCAACTAGAACTGAAATAACCTGTGGCTTTGCAAGTTTGAAAGTGCTGTTCCTTGAGCTATAGACATGCTGGCTAGGACGTGGGAAGGAGGATAATATTGGGATGCAGGATGATCCAGATTCCCTCCTCCACACTCCACAAAAATACAGCCCCAGGCAGGTCTTCTGTATCTTGCTCTGATCCTGCCCTCTCTGCCAGGCGCGGTGCAGACACCCTGCGACGCTGATTCCAGGCAAGGGGAGATGTGAGATGCTGTCCTTCCCAGGCTTGATCTTCAGCTTTTGCTGAGATGGAGTGTGAGGTACAGCTGAATGCCATGGTGGAGGGGGCTGGACCGTGTTCCAACATCTAATGCCAAGAGGCCGATTTCTCCAGATTCACCTCAGTTAAAAGATATGACTTGGAAGATAGATCTCTGGCTGCAGCTGCTCCTTCATGGACTGGCTGGAAACAAATAGGCCATAACTCCACAGAGCCTTAAAAAGAGATTTCCTGACGAAGAAACTCAAGTTCAACTAAACTTGGCCTGTGATTGTTTAATCCCAGGTGAACATGAAGCAATGTTATTATTTAAATTGCATTTCTTTTATTCCTAGGGAGGCCAAGTATCTTAACATGTTCATTGATTGTTTGGTTTTTCTTGTCTGTGAATTTCTTCATATCTTTTATTTGTGTTCCTATTGAATAGTTGTCTTTCTGTAATACCTTTATAAAAGCTTTTGACATATTATAGATATTACCCCCTACCATATATCCATGTTGTAAATATTTTTCTAATCTATCCATTATCTATTAACTTTACTAGTGATATAATTTTCCATTAAAATATTTAGTAATTGAATGACTCTATTTTTTTTATATATATAAGTTTTGTGTTCTTATCTCTGTTTTAGTGGTATCCCTAATGCCTCCTGGTCATGTTCCCCTTGCTCAGTCCGGAAGCCCTGAAAGGGCTTTTTCATCAGCCAGGAATCCTCAGACTCCAGCTCCACCTCAGGTCCAAGGAGTTGTTTAGAAATTACTATTAGAAATGAGGAAAGAAAAAAAGTCTAAAAAATATTTTGGCTTGAGCCATACCTGGACCAGTATAGTAACTGGGAAGCATTTATTTCTTGCTTGTGCCTGTACTTTTGATGGCAGCAGAAATCAAAGGGAAAATTCCAAAGGATAGGTGTGACTCAAGGCAAGACCACAGGCGTGATTGCCTATCATCTGGTAACTACAGCTCATCTTGGCAAAGCACAGAGGGTGAACACTTTGGGCCTTTGAGAAAGGGCTTAGCTGAGAAATCCAAATGTGTGATCTTTTCTTGAGTCAGGCCTGGTGGGCATTAGATTCAGGGATGATCTGAGGACCAGTTTGTCTATTCTGATGGACGATTCTAAAAATAAATGGCATTAGACCTCTTGGAAAGGCCAAAATAAAGTTGTACCTCAACTTCACAGATTATTTACTCATCTATATGTACACATGAAGAATAAAAGGACTAAATAAAAATTTTAAAAGAATTAAAATAAACTATGAAAATACTTTGACAGTTTTGTGATAGGTAAGGTATTTCTAATCTAAACACAGAACCCATAAGCTATAGAGAAGCACATCTGCAAATTTGACTATATATACACTGAAGTATCTGATCAGCAGAATTTACTAAAAACAAAGTTAAATAGTTTAAAGAAACTGCTTGCCATTGAGGACAGTCACGGTGGCTCACACCTGTAATCCTAGCACTTTGGAAGAACGAGTTAGGAGAACTGCTTGAGGCCAGGAGATCAAGACCAGGCTGAACAACAGCGAGAGAAAAAATAGAGATGGCATCACGGATTTCATATAACATTGACTATATTAAAAGCAAAAGCAAATGGTTGGACTGCACCGGGGATGGTGGGAGGGTGAGGAAAAGCCCAGTAAGGAAGAAGTGCATTTTATTGTCTTCCCAGTACCTGCTTTGTTTGGATACCACTCTCTTCTGCATTCAAGCCCCCAAAGGTCATGTGTTCACAGAGCCTCCACCCTAAAAGGCCGGGACACTCAAAGGGGAGGACTGAGTTCTTTTAAGTTTTTGTTTTTTAATTAAAATTTTTATTTTCAGGTAATGGTAGATTCACAAGCAGTTGTTAAGAAATAATACAGAGACAGTGCCTATATCCTTTAGTCAATTTCCTCCAATGGTAACATCTTGCAAAATTAAGAGTACAGTCTTGCAGTCAGTGTAATTGACAGGGATACAGTCAAATGCAGAGCTTCAAACACAAGTATCTCCCATGTCCTTTTATAGCTGCACCCATGTCCTTCCTACTCCCAATGTCTCCTTACTCCCCTGACACCACTAATTTGTTCTGTTTCTATAATTGCATTGTTTCAAGAAGATTATATAAGTGGAACCAAATAGTATATAATCTTTTGGGATTGACTTTTTTCACTCAGCGTAATTCTCTGGTGATTCTTCAAGGTTCTTGTGTCCATCAATAGTTTGTTTCTTTTCACTGCTGAGTAGCATTCTATGGTGTAGATATATCGCAATACAACAATTCACCCTTTGAAGGGATGGGTTGTTTACAGTTTTGGGCTATTATGAATAAAACTTCCATAAACATTCATGTACAGCTTTTTGTGTGAGCATAAGTTTTCATTTCACTAGGGAAAATGCCCAAGAATGTGATTGCTGATTAGTTTAGTAGTTACATCTTTAGTTTTGTTTTTTTTTAAACTGCCAAACTGTATTCCAGAATGGATGCACCATCATATTATACATTCCTACTACGAGTAATCTGGTTTCTCTAAGTCCTTGCCAGTAGATGGTGTTGCCACTGTTCTTTATCTTATCCATTATAACAGTATGCAATGACATCTCATTGTGATTTTAATGCTCATTTCTCTAATGTCTAATAGTGTTGGACATCTTTTCATGTGCTATTTGACTTTTTGTGGATTGCATTAACTTGTTTTTAGTATTCCATTTTTATATGTAGTGTTTTCCAGTGTATCTTTGTGTAGCTTTTTCAGGGGATATTCTAAGTATTTACATCACATCATCTACTTGTTTCATCCTTTTACCAGTTTGACTGAAGTCTAGAGACTTTGCCTATCTTTATATCTTTTTTCCCCTCTGTTTACAATTGTCTTAAATATTTCATCTACTTTCATTCAGAAAACACAGCATAGAGTGTAATGATTTTTGCTTCCATTATCAAACATAACTTAGAAAACTCAACAGGGAAGGAAGGTTTATTATATTTATTCATACTTTTTGCTTACCATGTTCTGTCTTCTTTTTTATCTTCCAGTATTCTTTCTTTCTTCATTTCCTTTCTGCTTAAAGAACTTTGCTTAGCCATTTTTAGGGGCAGGTCTGCTGGTGACAAATTCTCTGTTTTCCTTCATCAGACCATGTCCTTATTTCCCCTTCTTTCCAGAGGGACATTTTCAATGGGTGCAGGATTCTGAGTTGATTGTTTTTTCTTTCTGCACTTGAAAAATGTTTTGCCACTTCCTTCTGGCCTGCGCGGTTTCTGACAATAAATTCATGTGTTTGAATTATTTTTTCCCCTATAGGTCAGGTGCTATATATCCTCTGCTTTCAAGATTTTTTCTTTGACTTTAGTTTTAAGACATTTTGTTATGATTTATCTTGGTATAAATTTTTGAATTTATCTTATTTGGGATTTTCTCATCTTCTTGAATATGTAGATTTATGTCTTTTTGTCAGATTTAAGAATTTTTCAGTCATATTTTCAAGATTTTTTTTTTCCAGCCTTGCCCTCTTTCTCTCTTCTTCTGGGACTATGATGACAAAACATTTATATCTTTTGTTATAGTCCCTCAGCTCCCTGAGGCTCTGTTCATTTTCTTTTTTCTCTCTATTTTTTCCTTATTGCTAAGATTGAGTAATTTCTATTCAGTTCACTGATTCCTTCTTCATTCTGCTGTTGAGTTCATCCATCAACTTTTTAGTTTCAATTATTGTACTTTTTTGTTCTAAAATTTCTACTTGATCTACTTGGTGACTCCTTATGTCTTCTCTTTCTTTGCTGAGACTTTCTGTTTTTTTGTGTTTTTTCTTTTCATTTTTTTTTTCAAGCCTGTTTATAATCGCTCACTGAAGCATTTTCATGATGGCTGTTTTACAGCCTTTGTCAGCTGATTCTAATATCTGCCCATCTTGGTATTGGCATCAATTGATTGTCTATTTTCATCTAAGTTGAGTTTTCCTGGTTCCTGGTATGACAAGCAATTTTTGATTGAAAACTGGACAGTTTGGGTATTATGGTATAAGATTCTGGATCTTGCTTAAACCTGCCCCTTTTAGTTGGCTTTGTCTGACACTGCTTCTGAGGAAGGGGAAAAGGGTGAATGGTGCAGTTTCTGCCAAGTTGGGGTAGAAGTCCAGGTTCTCCACCCAGCCTCTGTGAACACCCAGGCTCGGGTGGGCTCTGTGTTGCTGCTGTGTGAAGCTGGGGCTCTGACATGGCTCCTCACTAGGCTTGGGCCATACCCCCTGGTGGAGAGGGGTGATATTATCTCCTTAATGCCCCCTGCATGGCCTCCACTGACACTGCAGGGAGGAGGCCTTGATACCACTTAGGAAGTTCTGACTCTCCACTAGGCCTCCAGTGGGAATTGGGAGGGGCACCTCTTTACTGCTGGTTGGGAAGAGAAGTCCAGACTTCCCACATGGATGTCATAGTGCAGTAGAGTAGGGGGTGGTCATTACTGCCCAGCACGGATGAGTGTCCTGGCTCCCTGCTCAGCCTTTTATGATCCCCATGGTAGTGCGTGTGGGAGGTGGTGTGTGTGGGGAAGTGATGCACATGGGGAGGAGGTGTTGGGGGCACTCCATGCAGCCTGGCAGTGTGGCAATCTGGGCTGTCTACTTGGCCATTCCTGGCAGGGAGTGGGATGAGGCTACAGTTTGTCTGTGGTATTTGGTGGGAGTAGAGCACTTACTGCCTAATACTTTTCTGTTTTGCTAGGCTTCCTTTTTCCTGGTCCTTTCACTATAGAAAGCAGCCTTGTTGGGGCATGTATTTGTCTGTGCCCATTGATGTTTCTGGGTTGCTGGCCTCCTCAGCTTCATGTACTTCAGTCTGGGGAATATGAAACAAAATGAAAACCCAGGGAACTCACCCCATGTTATTCTTTGGGTCCCTAAGTTCCCAGGCCCATCTGTCTTCATTTTGCCAACTTTCAGAGTCTTCTTATGTTGTTTTATATATAATGCCTAGGACTTTTAGTTGTACTTAGTGGGGGAATTAGAGAAAATGATGAGAAAATCATCCTGCTTTCTGCACAGTGACTTTATAATGCATTTTCAGCATCTGCTGAGTAGAGTCCCTCTCATCCATCTGCTTTATGCATTTCTTGATTACTATCAGACTATTTCATATATTCTGAAAGATCATTTCAAAGGGACAACCACAAAATTGGAGTTTGAGTTGGAATCAAGTTAAATATATTTATGCATTTTATATTAATTGTGGGATTGTGCTAGCTCCATTTCTTCCTATTTTATGTTATTTAAGATCTAATAGTTTTCCTTTAATAGGTTGAATACTTTTTATTGTTAAATGTATTCCCAAGAAATCTATTTCATTTAGTTTCTATCATGAATTGGTTACTTTTTGTCCATTTATGTCTTGTATACATGCTATTGGTTCTGTATACCTACCTTGTATCTAGTAACTTTATCAAATATCGTTACTAATTTTGTTAGTGTTTTACCAGAACCTTTTGTGCTTTACAGACATGCAATCAAATTATCAATAAAAATATTTTTTAATCATTTGATCCTAATCTTCATAGCAATGTGTTTTGCTTCATTAGTTTAGTGACCAAACAACTGAAAAAAATACCTCTTCATGTGAGAATGGTTGAATAAATGTTGACTTATCCACAAAATTGAATGATAACTGTCTGTGGAAATAAGTTAACTTGGTTAGATTTCAACTATAGATGATGATATGAGAAAGCAAATGCAATAATATGATCCCATTTTTTAAAAAACAGCAGAAAATTATCTGTATGCTGTTGTATATACAATATATGTGTATATAATTATATAAGTATAGGGAAAGTTATGAAAAGATATCAGTAGGGTTATACTGACAGTGGTAGATGAACAAAATCAAACAAACAAAAAGACTGCATTACACCAAAATGTTGGTCACCATAGAAACAGCACATATGACACAATCCCATTTGTGTTAAATTACACAGAGTTCTGTAAGGAGACACATGGAGCGATGGCCAAAGCAATGTCAGGGATGCCCATGATCTCAGATGGGATTTCAGGAGAATTTATTTTCATTTTTACTTTTTATGAATTATTCAAAATGTTTACTATAAGAATATATGTCCATTAAAACACAGGATAGAGCTTTTTTATGGTAGAAATTAAAAAAAAAAAGCAAAATGTCATTAAGGCAGTTTCAGCTTAAGAATCAACCTAAGCCTTTTGCAAATCTGTGCTATATTGGTTAAATTTCTTTGCTGGAAAATATCAGAAACTTAAAGACTAACAACAGGGACCAGATAACCAATTAGACTAGACTTAATTGAAGAGAAAACTTGAAACGATCTTTTGGAAGGATAAAGGCCTAAGCAGCCCTGTAAGTCTAGAAAATGGGAATTAATAGGAAATTTTCCAATACTTTGGGGTAAATATACTCTGATTGTTTTTCTGCTGGGTATCACTGGGAACAAGATTCAAAGTCTTAGGTGATAGAGTTCTAGTGTCCAAGTTTGGGTCACGTGCTCAGCACTTATTCAGAGGAGGCTGGAGTTGCCTGGCTTAGCCTTGCCCAGTTTACATGCAGTGGAGAAGGGACATAGTTCCCTTAAGTGGGATTGGGGTACACTAACCAAAAGAAGGGAGAAATCAATCTGGGAAGATGGAGAAATACCAGATGTTTGTGCAGGGGTTTGGGAAGCTTGAGAGTCTGCCAGAGTCTGGGCCCTCTGGTGGGATGCCCAGTGCCCAGCCTGTGTCCGTCTGGGTTCCTTCTTCTCCACCAGCACTGGGATTCGCCACCTTCCTCTCCACTGCGCACATTCCCAGCACTGCTTTTCCTTCCAGCCTCACTGTCTCTGCCCTACTTTTCCTTCACGTCTGTCTTGCCTGTTGGAGTTCAGGCTCCAGCTTCTTCAAATGGAGACGATGGGATACAATAAATCAAAACAGACTAAAAGACGAAGATGCATTACAAACTGTCTCAGTACAGGGGATAAATAACCTGAGGAAAGTCAAGTCAAAAGAAGTAACTAGAGAGAAGTTAGAGAAGTGTGACTGGTGAGAGAAAATATCACTAACAGGCCCAGCCTGGCAGCGGGCAGTTAGACATCTAGTGAGATGAGAACCACCCCTCCAAAAAAAGTCAAGGAGACTTTAAAAGAGAAAAGTTTCCTTCTTGACATAAAGAGACCCACCAGTGGAGACTTTGTTCAGCACCTGTGGTGGGCACCCAGCCTTGAGGCACCTACCTGGGTGTGGTGCCTGTTTACTGACGCTTAGTGGCTCAGAACAGCAATTACTCTTTCTCTCAAGTGCAGTCTGCTGGGGTAAATCTTCTTGCCTCAGGTACACAGGTTGCCTGGGTATTTCTGCTTTATTCTGGGCCTAGGCAGAAGGGCCACCAGCCACTGGGAGATGATTTTCGTCATGGAAATGGCACAAATGGGAGAGGACAAGCCCACTCATGCCAGCGCATTGTGAGCTTTCCATTGCATCACATCTGCTAACATCTCATTGGCCAAAGCAAATCATGTGCTGCATTCCAGGTCTAGAGCTGGAAGTTCCTACTGCCACGGAGGCTGTGGTTGGGGGTGGGCAGTGAATGTCTTTGAACAATGGAAACCATCTCTGTCCCCACAAGATCCTGCCTGAGTATATCAGGAGATCATCAGAGAGGCCAGAGCTTGGTAGATGTGTTCTGTAGTGGCTTTTCTTTTTCCAGTGGATTAACAAAGAACTGATTATAAAAAAGTATTAAAAGGTAAGAAAAAAGGAAAAGACAGAATAAGGAATCTAGAACTCTATGTTAAATAGAGTTTTGGAGTGACAATATGATATGTGATTAGGATTTTCTATAATATATCATTTTCAGCATTTTCTGCAATGGAAATCTAATATTTTCATAGTCAGAAATAACACATACACACACAAAAGAGAGTAACAAAGCAAGAAAGGAAGGAAGGAAGGAGGAAAGAGTCCTCCAAGGAGTTTTTCTTCTCAGCTAAAGGAAGAAAGAACAACACAACACTGATAAAGGGGATGGAAGAACATTTGCTTTTTTTTCTTTTTTTAATCGCTATGGCTTTTAAAGGGAACGAAAATACTACAAAATGCCCATTTTTCCATGCTAGTTAAATTCTGTGCTCAGGGCAGAGGCCAGAGATCACATTTTTATAAGGTATTGATTTTCTTTTAGAGGGCAAGAGATAGAAAACCTTTAAAGGAATTAACGTTCATTCTCAATTCTGTTAAAAGGGTGATGATTTATTGGGTCAAGGATGCTGACTTCTCCTATTCATCTTCTCTCAGTTTCCTCATCTGCAAAATGAAGATGCTGAATGCAATGATCCCTGAGGTCCCTTGGAGTTCTAACTTTCAGTAATTCTAATATTCTTCCAGCAGCTCAATTATCTCCAGATCTGCTATTTGAAAACACATACTCCAAAGTGAGAGGTTTAATTCTTTACCCTGCTTCATACTGACACTTTCATAGTAGCCAGCATAGCACAGCAGCACATGCAGGCAGTTCTTTTATTATCATTTTCTAGTTATATGAATATTAATAGGTATTGTAAAAATTTAAAAATACAAAAAATCACCTATGGTCCCACTACTGTCACCCTTCATAAGTTTCTAACATTTTTTCAGTACGTGTGTATCGTAATTTATTTTAAAGAATTATTGATCTCATTTTTTACTTTATATATTGTGACATTTCCCTATATAATTAAATTATCTTCTAAGCAATTATCTTTAATTATTAGATAAGATTTAATAACTTTTAAATTTTTCTTTATAAATGGTATTATCAGTAATCTATTTTTTGACCTTTATGCTCTTTCAGTTCGGGGCTGGGAATAAATTCATGGGTTAGGTTTTGAGATTCAGCATTCTGAGTTTGAAATTCTGGGTCTATTATTTACAGACTGTATGACTGTGGGCAAGGGTCTTCACTTCTCGAAGCTTTATTTTCCTGGTCCACAAAATTCAAATGCAGAACAGTACCTGTATAAATTCCCTATAAAGTTTATATGTATATATGAGTATATACTATCAATATAAAGTTTCTTGTGAAGATTAAATAAATAATTTAATTTATTGTGTAGCACTCCAGTATTCCTGATTTGAGCAAAAGGAAGATAAATCTGTATATATGCTTGTAAAGCAATTGCCCCTGTTCCCAAACTGGGTAAAATATAACATGAGCCGAACAGGAAAAGGAAGGGGGTCATCGTGAATTTCCCTTGCAGCTCCAGCGCCAGATGCCTCTGTGAAGTTGGGTCAGGGGCCACGTGCCCTTTGCATTTCTGTACCATGAGAATAAGCATCGGATGATGTGAAGCAAAGCACCCACAAGCCATCCTTCTTGCAATGACTCTTCGTGTCCCCAGCTGCTCAGCCCTCACTGGATCACCCAGTATGAGCAACCTGTTGGGCAGCCTGGAACACACTTGATCTCCAGGCCCTGGTCCCTTAGAGGCTGGCGGTGAAGGGCAGGCTTTCCCATCTAAAGGAGGTAGACTATGCAGAAAGTAGTCTCTCCCATCTGAAGGAGGAAGACTAGCAGAAACAGGGAGGAAGTCGACTCACACAGAGCAGCACTCTGCCTGGCTGCACCTAAAAGGTGCCTAGCACAGCGCTCCATAGTGTAAGAACTCACTGCTTTGGAGCTATGCTCAGTATCTCCATTTTTTCACTCAAAAAATAATGGACATCCTTGTATGTCCTTTTTTTGCCAGCATGTATTTAGTTACTTAATTTTTTTAAATCGAAAAATAAGAAGTGTATATATTTGTGGTGTATATACAACATGATGTTTTGATATATATGTAAACACATTGAAATAACTAAATTGAACGAATTAACATATCTATTACCTCACGTACTATTTTTTAAATTAATTAAGTAACTTTTTTGTGGTAAGAGCATCTAAAATCTACTCTCTTAACTAAAAGTAGACCTACCCTTCAATCCAGCAATCCCACTATGGATGTTTACCCAAAGGAAAAGGAAAAGAAGTCATATCAAAAAGACATATACTTGTATATTAATTGCAGCACAATTCGCAATTGCAAACATATGGAATCAACCTAACTCTCTATCAACTGATGAGTAGATAAAGAAAATGTGGTATAAGTACATACCACAGAGTACTACTCCGCCATAAAAAGGAATGAAACAATTTCTTTGGCAGCAACTGGGATGGAACTGGAAGCCATGATCCTCAGTGAAGTGCTCAGGAATGGAAAACAAATTCCACAAGCACTCACTTATAAGTGTTGGGTATACTTGGTCATACAGAGTGGTATAATGGACTTGAAAGACTTATGGGGGGTGGGAGGAGGAGGAGGGATCAAAACTACCTGTCAAAACAAATATACACTGTTTGTGTGATGGGTGCCTTAAGCTACCTGACTTCACTGCTATACAATTCATCCATGTAATAAAAAAGTGTAGCCCCTAAATCTATTTAAATAAAATAAAATTAATTAATTAATTAAAAGTAAAGTATAATACAATCTACTTTCTTTGCAATTTTCAGGTCTCTTATTATTTCCCCAAGACAGTATCTTAGATGTGTAATTATCCTTTTAAGTATGGACATTTTAAAGGCTTTTTATATATATAGATCACTTGCCCTCAGAATGATTTAAGAAATTTATACTCTAGAGAGGATCTGCTTCCCTATGTTTTCACCAAAATTAGTTACTATAAAATATTGTTGGTTGTATGTAGATACAGTTGGAGCACTATGTATGTACTCTATGGACTACTTTGACAGAGTAGGTTTTTGAATGTAACAAGATAAGTCAACTTGAGTGGTAATATATTTTGGGAAATCAGCTCACTACAAATTGTGA
>CAUYRT010040877.1:0-34360 GCA_963574885.1 Lepilemur ruficaudatus | reverse complement strand
GATATTAGTTTCTTGTCAGTTGTGAATAGTTTGCAAATATTTCTTCCCATTCAATATTGTCTCCTTGCTCTGTTAATAGTTTCCTTTGCCATGCAGAAACTTTTTAGTTTAATATAGTCCCATTTGTCTATTTTTGCTTTTGTTGCCTGTGCTTTTGAGGTCTTAGCCATAACATCTTTGCCTAGAAAAATATCTTGAAGTGTTTTCCCTATGTTTTCTTCTAGCAGTTTTTATAGTTTTGGGTCTTACATTTCAGTCTTTAATCCATCTTGAGTTGATTTTTGTATATGATTAGAGATAGGGGTCCAGTTTCATTCTTCTGTATATGGATATCAAATTTGTTCAGCACCATTTATTGAAGAGGATGGCCTTTCCCCAGTGTATGTCCTTGGCACCTTTGTCAAAAATTAGTTGGCTGTAAATACGTAGATTTATTTGTGTATTCTCAATTCTGTTTCATTGGCTATGTGTCTATATGTATACCACTGCAATGATGTTTTGGTTAGTATGGCTTTGTAGTATATTTTGAACTTAGATAGTGTGATGCTTCCAGCTTTGCTCTTTTTGCTCAGGATTGCTTTTGCTATTTGGGCTCTTTTTTTTTTTTTTTTTTTTGGTTCCAAGTGAATTTAAGGATTGTTTCTTCTATTTCTGTAAAATGACATTGGTATTTTGATAGGGAGTACATTGCATCTGTAGATTGCTTTGGGCAGTGTGGTCATTTTAATGATATTAATTCTTCCATGAGCATAGGATGTCTTTCCATTTGTTTGTGTCATCTATGATTTCTTTTATCATCGTTTGGTAGTTCTCTTTGTAGAGATCTTTCAACTACTTGCTTAAATTTATTTCTAGGTATTTTAATTGTAGCTTTCGTAAATGGGATTGCCTTGTTGATTTCTTTCTCAGCGAGTCCATTGTTGGTATATAGAAATGCTACTGTTTTTTGTATGCTGTAACTTTACTAAATTTATTTATCAGACCTAAGAGTTTTTGGTGGAAAAAACTAAAATTAGAACTATCATAAAATCCAGCAATTCCATTACTGGTATTTATCCAAAGGAAGAGAAATAAAAAATCCAAGGGATACCTGCACTCAATGTTTATTGCAACACTATTCACAATAGCAAAGATAGGGAATCCACCTAAGTTCCCATCAGTGGATGAATGGATAAAGAAAATGTGCTGTATATACACAGTGGAATTCTATTCAGCCATAAAAAGAGAATGAAATCGTGTCATTTGCAGCAATGTGTGTGGAACTAGAGATCATTATGTTACATTAAATAATTCAGGCACAGAAAGACAAATATTGCATGTTCTCACTCATATATGGGAGCTAAAAAAGTTGATCCCAGGGAGGCTGAGAGTAAAATGATAGATATCAGAGGTAGGGAAGGGTGTGTGCAGCAATGATGAACAGGGGTTGGTTACTGGGTACAAACACAGTTAGATAGAAAGAATGTTCAACAGCAGAGTAGGGTGACCATAGTTAACAACAGTATGTTACATATTTCCAAATAGCCATAAGAGAGGAATTGAAACGTTTCCAACACATAGAAATGATAAGTACTCAAGGTGATAGACACCACTAGTATTCTGACTTGATCATTACATATGCTGGGCATGTAACAACATATAACACATACCCTATAAATATGTAAAAATATTATATATC
This sequence comes from Lepilemur ruficaudatus, assembly GCA_963574885.1. Lineage (NCBI taxonomy): Eukaryota > Metazoa > Chordata > Mammalia > Primates > Lepilemuridae > Lepilemur > Lepilemur ruficaudatus. The sequence continues at coordinate 32,682 of CAUYRT010040877.1, read as the reverse complement.
AATAAAAAAATTTTGTAAGCATACACACACAAAATCATGCCCCAAAAGTAGCCTGAAGTACTTTCATGTTAACTAAGCAGTTATTTTTCTATTGTTCTGTCTCAGTGTCCCAGTCTGACAAGAAAAGCAGCTTTGAAATGACCAGTAATGTTCTTTGTTCTTTGCTCCTGCTTTCTCTAGCTCTTGTCTGTCTATAAAACCAACCTCTTCTGCTCAGCTCATCAGAGCACTCATTCTATTTCATGGAATGAAGTTTTGCCCAATTCTAGAATCGCAGTAAAGCCAACTGACATCTTTAAATTTGTTGTAATTTTGTTCTTTGACATTTCAAAATCTGTATCATCTTAGCATGGAATCTGCTTATAGCCTTTCAAGTTGAAATTTTCCTGATTCCCTGTAAACTGAGTAAATTTGGATTAAATTCTGGAAAGCTTACATATTATGTTACGAGACTTTGAACCTTATTCAGATCCTATGAAGAATGTTGATATGTTGTTTAAGCAAGGAGTCTACCTGATTGAGCTCAGGAAACGAGTTCCAACCTATCTTCTGTCTGCCATGGTTCCTATGTCAACTCAGTTTTCAGTGCCTTTGCAGGGTTGTTGGAGCTATCCAGGGTGTGCGCCACCCAGTGGCCAATTTGGCACATGGGCAGTAGACTCTGGTATGCCGAATAGGATCAGACTCAATCATGTGAACTTAGAGGTTAGCCCAGGGATTCATAAACAACTGTACAGAATCACTGTCCTGAGACCCTCCCTCTTCCTAATCTGCCCCGTACTTTCTGGTTCCCTGTAGATCCTGGTCTGGGTCCTCCAGCTAGAAAGCTAGTGCTTGTTTCCTCTGCTACCCCATGAAATTTCATAACTGAGCCCATGTCTGTGGTCAGATGGTGGGAGGACCAAGAGATAAAAAAGCAATGAGTGTTGGCCACAGCATCCTGAAACCACAGCCCCACTGAACTGATACATTTTTGTCCCTAAGAGTTTTGCCTCCTGCAGGCTCCTGTTGCCGCTGGCTGCTTTTGCTGCCACAGGATTGCTTTGTTGCCAGGACACAGGAAAACAAAGAAACAAAAGAGGGCTACACTTCCACCCCCTGAGCTTACAAGTTACCTTCTCGAGCTCTCTCTTTCCCTGCCCCGTCGTCTGCTTCCAGGGCATTGAGCTTAAGCCAGGACCTACCAGAGGGAGGAAAAAAAGATGAACTCACTGCTGGTTTAGTGGTATTTCAAATTCTGGTTTTCTTCCCCAAACTGTATGCTACTGTTTACTTTCCAGGGTCCTTAAATAGGACTCCTTACATTTTTTCCAGATTTTATAGCTTCATTCAGTCGGAGAAACAGGGTGGAGTGTGTTTATTCCATCTTACCTAAAGCTGGACCCTTTTACCAGTGGTTTTTAAGTTTTGGAATTTCTGGCCCTCTAGTCCACTCACAGGGCTATATTTCTTTTGAATAACAAAGAATAATCGACTATGTCAAAAGCTCAAACTTGAGTGGAATGTCTTTCATTGATGTATCTAAAGCAGGATAAATTATTTTATATGTCATTCACAATCCTTAATACACACAGAGGACATTGTCAGGGCCTGTCCCATACTATTTTCAACCCAGTTATATTGTCAAAGTTATATTGTCCATTTAGGAACAAGCTGCCTACCCTCTCTTTCCCCCAAACCAATGATGAGCCAGCCCAGCGCCATATCAAAATCTCTTGCCCCACTGCTCTTACATAAGAGTGCTAAGGGCAAACACACCTACAGCTCCAGAGCCCCAGGAGGTGTTAGCAATTACACACCTGGGAAAGTCTGAGCCCCTACCTCACTCTCCTTCCCAGAGCACTTGGAGACTTCCCTACTCGAGGTGCTAGGGTTTCAGCGCCCTATGGTTCAAGACAGCTGCCTGGAAACTCCTTCCAGCTTCATTCCTGCCAGCCCCACTGCCTGGGGGCTGTGTCCTGTTCTTTCTCTCTAGGTTTGAGATAATTCTTGGAACATCCTGGCTCTGTATCTAATACTCCCACTGTCCCTGTTCCAAAGCAAGCCTGTGTCCTTGTCCTTTGTCTTTTAGGTTCTCCTTGCTGATAACTGGACTGAATCTGTCCACCTCTGTTAGTTTTGTTCTCCCATCTTCTATTTATGATCCTTTGTGTATCTGCCTTTTCCCTTAATGCATTGACTAGCATTTTGGAAAAAAATATATTAAAAAATGATGACATTAAGGAGCATCATTTTTTTCTTGTTCCTAATTTTCATGAGAATATCTGTAGAGTTTCTCCTATGGTTTTTTATTTCTTATAACTTATTAATGCAACGTAGTATATTGGGTTTTATAATGGATTTTATTATGTTATTCTATCCAGAGATTAATCTTAATTCATCTTGGTAAATATACTGTGCCATTATCTTTTCTGGCATTTTATTTATGAGTTTGCATATAGAGATATATTCCTAAGTGAGACCCATTTATATATTCCTATAAGTCACTGTCACGTAGAGAGGGTGTTCTAAGGTAATCATTAATGTAATATACAGATAATTCTTTGTGGAAGGGTAGATATCTTGTTATTTCTTATTACCCCAAATCTATTTCCCTTCCTTCAGTTAGCACTCTCATATTTTCCTTGGGAAACCTCTCCCTTAATATCCTTTGAGAGAAGTTGATCTCCTGTCTCACCAGTTCCAGGGGTGCTCATAGCCGAGGTCCAGCTAATCAGCTCACTCCCCTAGTCAAAAGGGTGTCATTCTTGGACGAGCACATGATGCAATGGAATGAAATTCTACAACTCTTACTGAAACTGAAAGTCCATTTTGCAAGGGATGCCAAAAGATTAAGACAGGGTGCTGGAGGTACTAGGAGCCCTCTAGCTACCGAGAAGAAAGAACTTGAGCAAGAAGAGAACAAGAGAGAAGAAAGAGCCAGGAGATGGAGACAGCCCCTGACAACACCACCGGGTCCTCCGAGTTGAGCCAGACTCGCAGCTGGATGCTCATAGATCTTTCAGTGACACGAGCCAGTGGTTTCCCCTTTTCAAGAAAATTATGAAATATTTTAAACATATACATCTAAGTAGAGAATAATATGATGACTACTCATTTTTATCCAATGTGTTAAGCATCACACATTAGATATTTTTAATATGAAGCATTAAACATTAAAGACAGGTTTGAGACCTCCTGTGTGCTCCTTCCTGATACGATTCTTTTCTTCTCACCCAGACATAATTGTCATAAATTCAGTGTTTGCGAATCCCATATATGATTTTATATTTTTACTGCTGATGTATTAATATGTATCCTTAAACCTTTTTAACCGAATTTTAAACTTTATGATTTTATCAACTTACATAGATACTTCAGTAACTTGCCTTTTTCATCCAGTGTTATGTTTTGGGGATTTAACTATGTTGAGAGATGTAGCTACAGTTCATTTAAAGTGCTGTATTCTATGTTCCATAATATGCATTCATCCGTTCTTTTGCTTTCTGATGTTTCTGTAGAGGATCAAAATATGCCACCGAGAATTATGCCACGTTAGCATAAGGCTTATTTTGAGCTGAAGGCATTTGAGATATAACAGATGCAGAAAGAATCCTTCCCCAGAGCTCCTCTTATCTAAATAAAAGCAGAAACTTCTGAGAAATGAGAACTGCCATAAATCCCCTTTCCTGGAGAAATTTCACGGCCATGAAGATGTTAAGTTGGTGCCAAGATGGATCTGCACAAACCCTATTCCATATGTCACCTCCATATGTATTTACCTTCGCATAGTTTTCAGCCCTTGAAGCCCAAAACCTTTTCCTTTATCTTTTCTACAAATTTATTGTTCTTTGTTAGGATGCTATATAAGCCCAGGTCCTAACCACCCCTTTGAATTACTTGTCACTGAGTTTCTCTTGAGTGTATGTGTGCTATACTTGTTAATAAATTCTGTTTTCCTCCTTCTTAATCTTTTATCCATCTAATTCATAGATCCCCAGCTAGAGAACCTAGGAAGGTAGAAAAGAAAGGTTTTTCTCCTCTGCCTATGTTTCCAGTGTTTTGCTAGTATACCTTCCTTTCCTTTAAGCCGAGTTAAATTTGGGTTCTCTTTACGTGCCAACCAAAAAGTTCTGATTGACCCACTCAGAAAATTTCTAAAAGCTCCCCATATATCTGAAGGAGCCTAAAATCCCCAGCATCAGAGTCAGTTCTTGTGAAGGCATTGCTTTTGGAAAGCTCTCATGAGGTGAAGGTATCATCCAGGAAAAACCAAAGATGAACACATCATATTTTACACAGAGCATGTCACCACTTTAGGTAGATATCTCCTAGAACAGACAGGGCCCTGGGTGGAGAGCAATAGGTAACTCTCTTCATGTGAGACTTTGAAGAACCAAAACAGGCCTGAACTGAATTGTAACTGGGGGAGACTGTGGGAATCCACGCTCAACATAAGAGCACCAGGCACCTGAGAAGAGTTAATGGCTTTGCCTTGGAGGGGAATGTGAAATATCAACTTTGTTTATTAAAGCCAGCAGGGCCTAATCTGACAGACCTAATTTCAAAGCTTCATTCAGTCATTTACTGTCTATGTAATCTGAGGCAAGCCATTCAAGCTTTTTAGTCTTGATTTCTTCTTTTGTTAAATGAAGTGAATTATACCTACCTTTAAGGGTTGGTTGTATTACATAATATGATGAATATACAGTGCCTGGCAAGTAGCAAATCCTCAATAGATAACGGCTATTATTATGATCATTAATTTAGCTGGTCCCATCAGTCATGACCCCCATCAGTGACAGTGATTTCCCAGGGGTTGTGCTGTGGAGGCGGACTCGAGAACACAGTTTCGAAGCTGGGGCTTAAAGGTAAGAGGTTTATCAGAAAGTACATTGTTTCTTCTAGCAAAGGCAACTAGACGAAGGCACAATTTAGTGCCAGAAAAACTTGGCTTCCCCAAGAAGTAGATTCTAATGATCAGAGCTTCATCACCTGGATCCCAGGTGATCTGATCATTCCTGCCCAGTGCTCAGTGGAAGTAACTTGGGATATAATGGAGGTGGGTGTTTTGCTGACTTCAAGGCAGTCCCTTAATTTGAAAAGAGAGAGAGAGAGAGAAAGAGATGCCCTGTCCAATGTTTGGAGAGGTAGAGAATCAAGTTTGAGCTAACTCTCAATCATTTTGGGAATGTATTTCTCTCGGAGTTGCTGATGTATCTAAAGCTGAGATGGAAGGGAGCTTGAGAAGGCTGAGAAGTTGCAATGCTTTTCAACCCTAGTTATACTTCAGAAACACCTAGAACTTTAAAATTATCAGTGCTTCCTCAAGAAATTCTGATGCCATTGGGTTAGGGTGGGGCAGGAGGTTTTTTTAATTTGATTCTTCAGATGATTCTTAATGTGCTGCCGGAGATCCACTGGGATAGAGAATTCCATGACTCCAGTCCTGTTTGGGCAGAGACAGTAGCAACGTAAAATGCTGGTGTTGGTGATTCTGGGCGCAGTACATTTCACATGCAGTTAGTGTTAGCTCTGCCAGTAGAGTTGTAATCCCTTAGTAGAATAGACCATATCCACGGAAGCTAAGGAAAGTCAGGAGTGATTAGCAGAGAACCCCACCTAAGACTGAGAAATCCCAGGACTAGGACCTATGAGGTTTCTCTCTTTCCCCCTTGAACCTGTAAACCATAATATTAGCACAATCACTACATTTTCAATGACTTGTATACAAACCAATGTAAGCAAATTTGCCTCGTGTATGAACTGCGGATTGGATGCAATGCAGTCATAAAACCAAGTTACTCATTGCAGAGCTCTTAGCGTATGCTGGCATATACGCAGTCTTTGTCATTAGGAAATATTACACTGACTGGTAGAGGGAACAAAGAGGCTTCTGGAACGCTTGTAATGTTCTGCTTCTTGTTCTGGATGCTGGTTATACGAGCATGTTCAGTTCATAAAAATTAATAGAGAGATGTATGCTTGTGAATTGTGTATTTTTTCAGTATGTATTTTATACTTCATATCAAGTGTAAAAAATATTAAGAACTCACTAACCACGGCTTCCTTTCAAGCTGTTTATGGGGAGTGGCTAGATCATTCTTACCAGTGGGAGAATAAATGTCCATAGTGAATTCTTCCACTTTACAGAGCTTGGGAGGCGTTAAGTGTGGGTGTGGGCAGTGGGCATAGGGGTTAGAGAAGAAAGAAATTGCGAAGGCTCTGCCAGTTCTTCAGTGCTGCACAGGGTTGAGCAGGTGGCCTTTTACTTAGCAAAGTGATAAATGTCTCTTTCTTTGAATATGCAAAGGTAGACCTCAGCATGAGGAGGGATTGGAGAATCTCTTGCTCTGCCCTGTAAATAAAGAGAATCTAACTTAAAAGAGAGCTAAAGGTGAAGGGACCTGGGGACTCAGGGCATAGAGGGGACACCTGAGAGAGAGGACTGATTAAGCTGTGTGATGGCACATCAGAGCCTGGGAAAAGATGCCCAAACAGACTGGGAATGCATTCTGAAGATGCGGGGGCCAAAGGACTTTTAAGAAAAGATACATCTAATATTTAATTTCAAATTTGTTTATGTGGCTGCAGTAAAAACCCCCTCCATTGCTTCAAATCCCCAGTAACCTTAGCTATCCTGCTACCTACCTGCTTTATAATATTCCTAGGTACAAACCAGACAGATGGAAGAACCCAGAGAGATGGGAGTTGATATGGTTATTTTAGCTTGCCTGATACAAAACATTGAATTGACTTTTCTTTTAACGATGATACATGCCTGCAACTTGGTGATATGGGGCCAGACGCTTACACTGTAAAATGGAAAAGTTTGAAGCCCCCATAAAATAATATGGCCCGGGCCCTTACAATACAGCTAATTCTGACACACAGATCATAATTGCCACTTTTCCCTTCAAGTGCAAAAGATCAGTGTCTCACTGGCACCTGTGATGTGGGATAAGGACTAGGAAAACTAGTTGGAAGATTAGCTGTATTCCTTGGGAAAGCTACTTAACATCTCTGACCTTGTTTCCTCTTCTATAAAATAGGGGAAAATAACCCTCTTGTAGAGATTCTCCAAGATCTAAATGAAAGAACGTATAAAGCAAGTCTTTTAGCAGAGGGCATATAGTAAATAATAAATATGAACTTTCTCTCTCTCTCTCTTCCATAATATTGTATACAGAAGTATTTCATAAATTGTAGAGTGTCATAAAAATAATTGTTAGAAAAATTAGTGAAAACTAAAATTTGTTGACTGATTATTTACAAACCACATTCCTTCTTAGCAACAAATTTCAAGAAGCAGAATGAGTATTTTTGTACCATAAATTAAATTAATGGTTTTACTGCAGTGATTTTCAACTGGGGAACAATTTTACCTCCCCAGGGTCAACTGGCAACGTCTGGAAACATTCTTGGTTGTCACAGCTTGGGGAATGCTATTGGCATCTAGTGAGGAGGGACCAGAGATGCTGCTAAATGTCCTACAATGCATAGGACAGCCTCCCATGACAAAGAATTACCCAGCTCAAAATGTCAACAGCACTGCTGTTAAGAAACCCTGTTTTGGTGGTAAGGCAAGTGAGTCTGGTTAGTCTTGTTTTCAATTTTGTTGCGTGCCTACACACATACTAACATCCCTTAACCTGAAATTATTCCCTCCTTAGCCTGTAAACTCTCAAAAAGAATGAGAAAAGTCACTTCTAAGGTGACCCTGTGCTTACATGTTCAGGCACATAAACAACGAGCCTGTAACATCAGCGCAAAGCTTGTGTTCTGCCCAAGATAAGTCTAGAGAACTCTCTCACTAGACATTCTTCTCCACACCCCACTAAAGTGTCACAATTCTGAAGACCTGTACAGTCCTGTCTGTCTAAGCAACACTGAGTAAACCAAATTCCACTCAACTCATCTCATGATTCAGCAATGCGTACGGAGCCCTTTCTGGTAGACAAGGTGATTGCTTCCGAGTAAGAGCTCGCCCTCCTACCAATCCTGAATCTTAATTTTAGAGATCAGAACAAGAGAACTCGGAGCTAGTGAAAAGACTGTTCAGAAATGTTTCTGTTATTGCAAAGTGATCTTCAGAAATGCCCTTCCTGGCTATGACTCTAACAGGTAAAGCTAGTAACCCGGGCAATGGAGCTACTGCTACTGTTCTGCTCAGCATCTTGGTCTCCCATCGTCCATGCTCCTAAAGCTGTCATCCTACAGTTGGCTCCATGCTAAGGCCCAGAGGTGCAACAGCAAGGTCAGAAGTGGGTCAAGGGCAAAGGATGCCAGCGACAGCAAGGGGCCATGGATGGCAGAGAATTCTTGTAGAATGCAATAATAATTATTCTATAATTTAGTTTGTGTTTTCACAACACATTCCTTATTTGATATTTCCAGCAACCCAGTGATGCAGACAAGATAAATATCTGTATCCCTAGTTTACAGATTAAAAAAAAAATCTATAAAGTTTAAATGTCTTGCCCTAAATCATGTAACTATTAAGTATTTAGGATCCAGGGCTTCCAACTCTTTAGTGTTTTTTACACTATGGTATACAAAAATATAAAGCTTATCTTATGCCCCTCTCCTTCCATTTCTTGAATTTGATATGCTTGTCTCAGTTGCAGGAGTGTGAAGGAAAACTGGAGATACTAACCCGGTGTAACTGGGCCTGCAGACTGCAGAAAGGTACAGAAACCCTTCACCAGAACAAATACACCTTAGCTTGCTGGGATTCTCCAAATAAAAAAGTCTCTGCCCTGCAAAAATGCCTTTGGGAAATCATTCATTTCCTAAAGAGTCATTTTAAAAGATAATTAATCATCCAGGGTGGATTTTTCAAAATTAGCCTTTATTTTTTCTTGCCCAATTTCACCTATTACTCTAATTTATACCATATTACTGTGATTTAATGTGCTTTTCTTCAGGATGATTATTTTAAACATGTAAAGATAGCTTGTTCCAAATTAGCAATGTCATGACCTGAATGTACATACTTACCCACTTTGCTAACGCTCTTAGTTATTCATTCTTCCCTGAAAGGCTCTTTCAGTTCCCTTAACTTCCTCTTATTTGAATACGCACTGTAATTGTGTTCATACAGAACATAAAGATCTTTTTTGCTTTCTGAGAATGTAGAGTCACCCTTGTTCCAGTTATAGGAAGTAGTTTTGACAAGCATTTTGTGTATGTATGTGTAGGGAGGTAATATTAGTTTCATTTTATTTTATTTTAATTTTTAGAGAAGTTAAGAGTTTCACAACTAACTCTTGGTACTATTAAAACTTAGGAATTTTTTAATGTACAGCTATAAAATTATAGCTTGTCTTTAAACTATGAAGGACAAAAACCAAGAATGTAATATACCTGCAGCAGTGTACGGGAACTGAATTCAGAATATATACCTTCTAACTTCTACAAACATAACCCAAAGTTATACTAGTATTCCTTTTTGCTATGGTACTTTGAAAATTCATAACTTCGAAGACTTAGCAAAACTTGGAGTGCGCAGCTGTGATTCATTCGCTGCTCCATAATGAGGGTGGGCTTCGGTGGGGAAACACAAACACTTTCTGTTCTGGTATCTTCCACTGCTAGGAGAAAACAGGGAGGCCAGTATTTTAAGGTCACTATGAACTTACACAAAATTCAGCACAGGTGAAGATGGGCAAGGATGTCACTGGACAAGACTGATGTGCTTGAGCTCACCAGCCTTTTGCCACACCAGTGCCTACCTTTGAACTATGCCATAATGACTTTTCTTCTTGTCACTGAATGCTTGGTTTCCTGCCTTCAATCCGTCTTTTCAAAATGGTAAAAACTTCATTGCTGCTAGCAAATTCCTGCTGCAGAGAACAAGTTTATTGGGACCACACAAACCAAACCAAAAACCAGTGTCTTTCTCTCGCTCAAACACAAACACCTATCTTCTATTGTGAAACATTACCCACATATAAAATGTACGTGTAGAGTGTAACAAACAGTTATTTAAAAATACACACTAGTGCAGCCATCACGTAGATCACAAAACAGAACTGTTCTAGCAGTGCAGCAACCTGCCCGTGCTGTTCTCCCTGCTCTGGAGCCCTGCCTCTGCGTTAGAGGGCACTGCCATCCTGACTTTTGTGCTAATCATTTCCTGCTTTTAAAAAAATAGTTTTACCATATATATTCTGTTTTCTTGATTTGTTTATATGATGCAGCTATACTGTGTATAACTTTAATTCATTGTCATTGCTGTATGAGATTCTACTTTATAAATATATAATACCACAATTTATTTGTCCTTTCTGCTGATAATAACCATGTGCGTTGTTTCCAGTTTGGGGCAATTTTATCAACACCACTGTGGACATTCTTATACATGTACGTAAGGCGTACCTAGGAGTGAAGTTTCTGAGTCACAAGGTTGGCATATCTTGAACATTACCATATAGTGCCAAACCATCTCCCCAAGTGGTTACACCAGTTTCAACTCTCATCCATTGTACATGTGAGTTCTTGCAGTTCCACACCCTTGCCAACTCTTGGTATGGTGAGGCCTTAAAATTCTTGCAATCAAATGGCTCAAAGAAAGGTACCATTCTTGCAGCTTTTCTGTAAGTTCAAATTATTCACAAAAAGTCCTTGATGGTCAATCTCAGCTAACATTTTCAACAAGTGGAGCTCCACGTACCAAATGCGTAGACATTTAAAAGATACGTCAAACTAAAAAAACAGTGAAATCTAAAAGTCACCATGATGGCATTGTAGTATTATCTCAGTGTGACTTTAATTTGCATTTTTCTAATCACTAATCAGATTGGACACCTTTCATGTCTATTAACCATTCAGATTTCCCCTTTAAGTGCCTGTTCAGACTCTTTTGCCCATTTTTAGTGTTCTTTTTTTCTCACTGTAGATGTTATCTCAATGTTCTGAATATTACTCCTCTGTCAGGTATGTAGTTGAAATGTCTTCTCCTATACTTAGCTTGTGTTTTCTCCCAAATCACCCTAATTAAACTAAACAGGGGTGGGGAGGAGGGAAGTTTAAAAAAAAAGAGAAAATTTGAATTCTATGGGACAATAACTATAGTGACCTAATTATTATTATTATACATGTAATTAGAGTTCCAGAATGAAAAGAGAGTGGGGCATGGGAAAAACTGGAAGAAATAATGGTTGAGAAATTTCTTAAATTGGCTGATGATGTCAACCCAAAGAGTCAAGAATTGCAGTGGACTCCAAGCAGGATAAATACAAAGAACACTGCTCCTGGACATATCAAACTGCTAAAAACCAAAGGTAAAGAGCATTATGGATTGGATAGTTAAGATATAAAGAAAACAAACAAACAAAAAAAAGAGACAAAGAGCGGATCTTAAAAGCATCTAGAGGAGGGAAGACACATCACGTTTAGGGAAATAATCTCAAGAATTATGGCTGAATTCTCCTGGAAACAATGAAGGCCAGAAAACACTAGAACATCATCTTTATATTCTTTATAAAAGTGAGGAGCGGGAAGGTGGTTTGTCAAGCTCCCTTTTGACATTTGTACGAGCCTGTAGCCATTGCTCTCAGGGCTCTTCCTCTTGACTTTAGTTCTTCTGTACAAATCCTCTTATATTGAAACACGTCACTACCTGCTACAGTGCAGCAGGAAAGGGTTGTAGAGTCTGAATAAATGTAGGAAAAATAAAAAGCAGTTACGGAGGGGTTAGAGGTGGAGAGAGGCCATAACTAAACAGCTCATTACAAGCCCTATGCAGAAAGGACATGATGGCCCAATGTCTCTGGTGTTTGGGCCAAGAGAGCTCCTTATTCTGAGCAGGCAGCTGAGGTGACTCAAAGCCTCTTTCTGTCTTTATTGCTGTTATTTCTACTGCTGCAGTTTAGAATTCAAAGCACATATAGTCCCAGAACATGTCCCTTAGCCCATTCCAGTGATAGAATAGTGGAAATTACAGGAACTGTCTTCAATTTTACAGTTTTTTTCCCCCCTTAGTTTCCAGTATTCTTTCCACTGTTTGTCCCTTGGTGTATCTTTTTGAGTAATTTAATGGGAAAGTTGGAGAGATCCTATCAGGCAAGTCTAGTCTGAAGTTTTTGTTCCAACATTTTATTATTTAATTTTTTATATAGATAGGAAAATTGAAAGAATTATAGGGAACATCAATATATACCCATCAGTTAGATTCTACCTAAAGTACTATTTCTACATATTCATGGTAAATTTTAATTTTTATACTCTCATTACAATACATTTACTTTAATTCAAGCAGATATTATGCACTTTCTCAGTACCTATGAGCACGAGATATGCTTTAAAATATTAATAATAAAAAATAACCAGAGAAATAAAAACAAGAGTATATATAATTAGGCTATAAATGATGTGTCTGCATTATATTAATAAACGGGGAATTGAAGCCGTCATTTTAATAACTCAAGTTTAAAAAATTTTTTGTGACAATTAGTATAATTTTTTATAACTATCCACCTCATTCCGTAGATAAAAATTGGTCATATGAAGCCTGAGCAAGAGCAAGACCCCGTCTCTACAAAAGATAGAAAAATTAGCTAAGCGTGGTGGCTCACACCTCTAGTCCCAGCTACTTAGAAGGCCGAGGCAGGAGGATCGCTTGAGCCCAGGAGTTTGAGGCTGCAGTGAGCTATGATAATGCCACTACACTCCAGCCCAAGTGACAGAGCAAGACCCTGTCTAAAAAAAAAAGAAAAGAATTGGTCATATAAGTTGAGAAGAGAAATAAAGTGATCTTGATGTCAATTTGGGCCTACATTGTCCCATGTATATTTACCTAAAATATAAATCAGTCTTGGAATTTAAGAGATCTCTTTTTGTAGATAATTTTTTAAGGATATTATATAGTCATAAAGTCTCGTGCCACATGAAGACAACAATGAGAAGATTCTTCTTGGTTTTGTGATTTATCACTTTCCAGAACTTTCCTGACTTGGGAGAAAACAGCAGCAGCAGCAGCAGAAGCAGCGAGTGGATTTACTTCTTGAGAAGCCTAAGGATGGCCTCAAATTCCTTTGAAAGGAGCACTTAAATCACAACTGTCTTAGTAAGGGTATGTTTTATACCAAAATCTTGGTTGTAATGTTCCTCCACTTTACATTTTTCCCCTTGTAATGTAGCGTTTGAAACACCCCAGCCAAGGGACCACAAAGCAGTCTTACTCTTACATAACAATTCCCCGCATATTATTACTATTTTTTTAAATTGCATTTCCCTGGCACACATTACAAAGAAGTTTTCCTACAGATCAAAACCAAAAGCTTGGATGGGGCCAAAGTGAGTTTCAACTTGAATCACCACCCACCTGGGCCTGCCTGGGGCTGGCAGTCCAAAGGGAAAATACTGCCTAAGTGTATTACCAAGCTCTGGATCTGTCCTCCGCTCAGGTGCAGAGAACCGAGATTAATCAGGAGAGGTGACAAGGCAAATTTGACCAGAGATGAATTCTGGGAGGCAGCAGGGTTGCGAGTAGCCCGACCATTTGGCAAGAAGTAAGTAAAAATGACTTTTGAGTGGAAAAGTTTGAGAAGGAACAAGGTTGTTCATGATTCCGAACTGTTGCCAAAGCTTGCTGAAGCTTTTTAGCTAGAAATGCTTTCAAGGCTTCTTTTCCTACTGGAGAAGCTTAAGACCTGAAAGCCAGCCATATTTCGCTGTTATGAAACTTCACAATGTGTAAAATGTTAAAACCAAGACTCAGGTTCAAGAATTTACTTAAAACAAAAAGAAAGCAGAATTGATCTGGTTGTTTGCTTCTAGAGATCCCTTTCAAATCTAGCTTTTTATATACTAAAAGTACAATCCTTTTTCAAATTAACTTTTGGGAAAAGGAAGGGTAGTTTTATTAGACAGTTATTGTTCTTTCCTTTTTCCCATCGACCAGATTTTGCAAGATGAGTAAATGGTGTTAGTTGGCTGAGTCTTTCTAGATTTAAATATCTTTTAACTCTCAGGCCTCTAGAGTATTGTTAATTAAGGGCAGGGATTAATTTCTCTCTACCCAAGGGCCTAGCAATGTGGTGGGTCTCCTGCAAAGTTGGTGAAGAGAAGGTGTTGTAAACCTTATCTGGGTTTAATCATGAACCCAGAGGCCTGGGAGACCAAGTCGGCTGCTCTTGGGAGGTTTTATAGATTTGACTGTTTGGGGAATCATGATAATGTTTCCAGCTGCTCCACTTAGTAGCTGGATAGATTGGGACAAGTTATTTAATCTCTAGGGCCCATTTTCTCATCTGTAAAATGGGGCTGATAGTAATGCCTACATCATAGAGCCATTTTTAGGATTAATATATAGAGAGAGAACCAAGTAAATGCTAAACATATGTTAGCCATTATTATCAGATGTCTGCATGTGTGTCCATGTGTGATTCATGTAACTCCACTAAGACTAATTTTTATTTGTGCCAACAGGATTTCATTGTCAGCTTGAGTCAGAAATAATCATGTTTTTAAACTTCTTTCATGATTGTGAAAAGATCACAAAAATGAGGCAGCGAACTGATAGCTAAGACAGAGGGAGAACAGGAATCCCAGGAACTGCTGTTCCCAATGTCCTTTTCCGTGGCCGTCACCATGGAAAGCAACTTTATTGGACCAGGAGAAAGCACTCTCGGAGCAATTTTTGTGTATTTCTCTAAAGTTCCTCAACAAATACACGAAGCTCTGCTTTGGGAATACATGTCATAGAGCCAAAAAGAGAAATCAGTCAAAAGAAACATTATGGACCTAAAAAACACTGTAGGCTAACTAATGCCTAGCTACTTACATAGTATTTATATTTATGAAGGGACATTTGAAATTACCCAGAAAGGTGACTCAAATAGGCACAACCTGAACATGCCTTCAGTCTCACTGGTCTCCACATGGCACCTAGCTACAATTCAGTGTCCAATAAATTAGCAAGAAATGAAATTATTAATACAAAATGTGGCTTCTATACCCAAAGGGCAGTTTTATAGCTTTTACATAAATTTTGCTACGTACATTTTCAAGATAGAGCCTTATACACCTAGTGACGGTAAACAAAATCCTTGGATATTCCAAGGTGAGCTTCCTTGAAAGATATCCAGATTCTTGGAAATTTTAATTTTAGTTTTTTCTTTCACAGTCTCTTTTTTGTATAAAGAACATATAATTAGGTTTCTGCTTCAATTGCCAGATAAATGTGGAAGGAGTCTTCATCCCACTCCCGTTTGCAAGATGAGGTAATACACATGCTGGCCTCTAATGCCTGTGCAGAAGTTCCGAGCCACAAGGGAACTCTGCTCACAGACGTTCAAATTCACCATGTGGCTGCTGACATCATAGGGAATTATTTTATTGTTCCACTGGCCAAATATAATAGGAAAAAACTCAGACATTCGGTATGACTCTACTAAATATTAACAATGTCTCTGAGTATTTGTAACACATTATATTCTGGTATCACCCACGGTGTGGAAAGAAAAGGGTTTTTTCTAGTTTACATAAGTTCTTGATTTTAATCTTCCGAGATGTTTCAGTGGGCATGGACATCTCATAATATCATAGCTGTATTAATTTTATACACAGACAATTGCATGAAACTGA
Source organism: Lepilemur ruficaudatus (assembly GCA_963574885.1). Taxonomy (NCBI): domain Eukaryota; kingdom Metazoa; phylum Chordata; class Mammalia; order Primates; family Lepilemuridae; genus Lepilemur; species Lepilemur ruficaudatus. The sequence continues at coordinate 17,112 of CAUYRT010040877.1, read as the reverse complement.
AAGGATTTTGTTCAGCCACTGTTTTGAATTTATTTCTATGTAAATCCCCCAAATCTATATTAGACTAATACTTTAGCTCCATTAAGACTTGACTTCAATGGTCTAGTTGAAGAAAGATCATTAATATCTTAAAACTGGAAATGCTCCAATTTATTTTAGACATGCTCTACAGCACAAAGTTGTTGCCTTAAAATATTTATGGGATATGAAATCTTTTAAAATTAAGGAACCAACATCACCAACTGTCAATTAAGGATATTTTTTTAAAACTACCATTTATTATCCCAATATCATTTCACTTCAAATGTTAACATGCCCCAAAACAAAATCCTTGATCCCCTCCTGCCAACACAAACCTATCTCTCTGATGTCCTTCAACTTACTAAGTGGCAGTACCATGTGCCTAAAAATGTTTGAACAAGCCAAAGCCTCGGGAGTCATTCCTGACTCCTTTCTTTATTTCTCCCAAATCCAACATCCAATGGAAAAGCAAATTCCTCCTTTGGCTCTACCTTCTCCAGTTACTTCCAGTCCAACCACTTCCCACCATCAGACGCCGTAGTCTACACCACCATCCTTTCTAGCCTGGTTTACGGCAGCAGGTTCCTAAGAGGCCCCTGCTTCTGCTCTTGTACCTGATATCGGTCTATATCCCACACCTCTGCTGGAGTAATCCGTTAACAAACAGATTAGATTATGTCACACCCCCCTGCTCAAAATCTCTATGGCTTCTCATTACGTCAGAATAAACTCAAGTTCCTTCCGTGCCTTACAGGGCTCTAAATGGCTCCTGTCTACCTCTCCAGAGCCGTTTAGCTCTTCCCCGCACCCGCTCTGTGCCTTCCAAACCACCTCCCTTCTGTTCCCAGGGCAAGCCAACCATCCACTGCCCTGGGACTTGGCTGGCGCGGTCCGTCTTTCTGGAACGCACTTTAGATACAAGCTCTCCACTCTCGTGCTTTCTCTCTTCCTTCAGGCCTCTCTTGTTACCTGCTCAGAGAAGCATTCTCTTAGTACCCGCCTAAAATAGCACCTTCTGTCACTCTCTCGCCTAGTGGTCTCAACCCTGGCCGTACAATCTCCTGCCCAATCATTTTCCCCCTATGTATAGGTTTCTTTTACTGAGTTAGGAGTCTATGTTCAGTATTGTGAGAGAAGTGGAACTCAAATGCCCAGCTCGTTCGGGTACTTCGTTTTTAATCCTGTCCCAAAAATGGAAGCAAACTCACCCCCACGTTACTTCACTCGAGACAGTGATACCAAGATACCAAGCAGATGCCCAGCAGAGCCCTGGAAGACCAAGCCCCACCACCCCCTCCAAAGCTGAGGGCCGGGAGCTGCTCTTAGGTGTGAGTGATGGTTGATTATGGGACGGCTCTGCCATCCCGTTCCAGCCTGGGGCTGTTCTTTCCCTCAGTCCTGTTGGGAGAAGGCAAGAGAAAATGGACGTGATCCTTCTGTGAGCATGAGGATCCAAGGACAGAACGTCTCTTGCCATCTCAAAGGGGAAACACTGGCTTCCTCAGTCTCTTAAACAAAGAAGAAACTTGCTCTTGCATTTCCAAGAGCAGAAAGTAGAACAGATGATATAAGCGTTTTGCAAAGGGTTTCATCCCCTGAAGGGGGTGAACATCTTCATGTTCAAGAAACATGAAGGAAACCCACGGCCCTTGTGTGACTCTGAAAAGAAGAAAAGGTGCCTTTCACTCCTGCCTGCATTGGCTTCATCCCACGTAGAGGAGCAGGGCACATTTTGGTGGCTGGATAATGACCTTTCCTTCTAGGCACCAGCCTGGGGAAGGATTAGTAAACAATCTACCTCCTCTCAATACCTAAGACACTCGAAGGACAGAGTTAAGCTTATGTTACTTCACAAAAGGGAAAACCAGGCCAGAGAGTTCTTTCTACCATACAATATGGGTTTTTTAAAATAGCACTACAAAGATGACAGCCTCATTTAAAAGTTCAAACAACACAGAATTAAAACATCAACATCTTCCAATTCTACGGTATCTGTTTGACTCAAGTGCAAACACTATTTGCAGTTTGGGGTGAAACCTTCTAGACATTTTCTATCCATCACACACACACACACACACAATGATTTCCTCCATTCTACGAAGCCATCAAATGTAAACACTGGATTAAATTAGTACCATTCCTCTGGCTAATATCCTCTGTCACTGACCATTTGCCCTGAGTGCAGGCACAGGCCAGGCAAATCTCTTTCTCCACAATAAGTCCCAGATCAGGAAGCAAAGGTTTACACAGCAATACTGACGTTTTCGGGGATAACTGGCAGGAATTACATCACACAACAGGCAAGAAACTGAAACTAGATATGACACATTATTGCTCTGGAATTAGACAGCCTAGGTTCATATACCAGCTTGTCTACTCATTAACGGTCTGACCTTGATCAAATTACCCATGTGTCTCCATTTCCTCATTTGCGAAACAAGGACAGTAATAGTGCCTACCTTGTAGGGTTGTTCACAGAATTATATTAAATTCATGTGAAGAGCTTAGAGCTATGCTGGGCAAAAGTGAGTGCTTAGCAAATGTTCAATTTCAGCTTTACTCTTCCAGAAATCCCTGAGTTACAGCATAAGGCAGGGGTCAGCAAACTTTTTCAGTACAGGGTCACGTAGTAAATATCTTAGGCTTTGGGAGCCAGATGGTCTCTGTCAAACTACTCAACTCTGCATGGGGTGAAGCAGCCACAGACAATACGTAATTGAATGAGTCTGGCATGTTCCAATAAAACTTTATTTATGGACACTGAGATTTCAATTTCATCTGATTTTCACAAGTCATGAGATATTATTCTTTTTCTAAAATTTATTTCCCAGTCATTTTAATGTGAAAAACCATTCTTAACTCCTGGGCTGTACAAAATCAGGTGGGAGACTGGATCTGGCCTACAGCCTGTAGTTTGCCCACAGAACATGCCAGCACCACTGTGTTCTGCCCGTCTGGCTGTTTGGCATCTGGACTCTGCCACGCCACTGACTATTCCTGTCAAAGCTTCTTTCCTGCATCTTCTCTTTTCCAGGTCCTTGTCTCCCTGGGTTTTTTGCTCATTTTTTCTTCTACAGGAAAAAGTGAAAACTCAGAAACCAACTTTCCACTCAAGAAGAACCCTTTCCCGTTACGACACAGGTAAGCATGGACTGTGTGGTCTCGGCCTTTAGAGCTCCAGCCTCATCTTTGCAAACTGGAGGGACCCGGAAAAACAGCCCCACATGCTGCAGGAGGAAGCCTGCCTTCTGTCGGGAATGTGCATTTTAATGGCTGTATAACAGTCAATTGCTTGAGTCCACCAACTTCTTTAACTTGTCCCTTGGTAACAAATATTTATATTATATTGTTTCCAGGTTCCATATTTGCATTATGGCAAAGAATGTTGCATTGTCTCATGTAATCCTCTAACTCTATGAGGGGAGAACAATTTAATCCCATTTACAGATGAAGAAATGGATAAAGTTGCCCAATGAAGTAAATGAAGTAAGTTGCCCAATCTCACACTTGGTTATGATGGAAGCCACTGTGACTCCACTTCCTAGCTATAGCCAACTGGACCTAGAGTGCCCACCCCAGCCAAGACACTGTCACCTCAGTCACTCATTTCCTCCCTTCAGCTGACTGGTCTGCAGCAGGCCTGCGGCCCGTGCCAAGCCATTTTAAAACTGCAATCAGGAAATTATTATAATTTGAACTCAAGTCTGCTAGTGAGCTAGCAGTTCATTTGCTTTCAAAGAGAAGGAAGCTAAGGCAGACAGAAAAACAGACAAACCGTGAGAGTCCTGAGGGCGTTCAAGGCGTGGTTTCAGGAGTTGCTTAGGCCCAGCTACACCTCAGACCTTCTAGAAGCTAAATTATTTTTTTAAGTATACACAGCATACGTTTAATAAATTACTTATTAAAGCCCTTTATGGAAGGACTTTCTTTCACTTTAACTGGAGAGCTTCCAATTTCTTTAAGTAAATTAATCAGCAGGTGATATTATAAATGTTACAAGAAGACAACCCTAAGGACAGTGAGGACTGTTTCTCTGATGGCCACTGAAAGTTTAATAACTATAGACTCAGGACAAGCATTTCTATAAACAGCCAAAAGGGAAAACATCTAGCAAACCAAGCAGCATTCTCTATTAGCCATGGTATAAAAATAGACCAAAAAAAAAGCTTCCAGAGTACCAGAATTTTCTTTGCTAAAAATAAAAAGGGGGGCCGGGCGCGGTGGCTCACGCCTGTAATCCTAGCACTCTGGGAGGCCGAGGCGGGCAGATCGCTTAAGGTCAGGAGTTCAAGACCAGCCTGAGCAAAAGCAAGACCGCGTCTCTACTAAGAATAGAAAGAAATTAATTGGCCAACTAAATATATATAGAAAAAATTAGCCGGGCATGGTGGCGCATGCCTGTAGTCCCAGCTACTTGGGAGGCTGAGGCAGGACGATCGCTTCAGCCCAGGAGTTTGAGGTTGCTGTGAGCTAGGCTAACGCCATGGCACTCTAGCCCGGGCAACAAAGTGAGACTCTGTCTCAAAAAAAAAAAAAAAAAAAGAACTTGTATTTGAATTTCAACCATTCAGGAAGCTGAGGCAGCAGGATCACTTGAGCCCAGGGGTTTGGAGTTCCAGGCTACAGTGAGCTATGGCCATGCCACTCCACTCTAGCCTGGGTGACAGAGTAAGATCCCATCCCTATATAAAAAAAGGATTTTACAAATTTCAATTAAGACAAGTTTGTTGATTGGTTTTTTTTTTCAGATTTTTTTTTATATGTACTAATTTTTGTCTACCTTTTCTATAATCTGAAAGAATGTTTGAAGTTTCCAACTATAATTGTGGATTTTTCTATTTCACAGCTAACTTTCAGTTAACAATTTTTGCTCCATATTTAGTAGTTGGTAGATAAATGAACCTTAGGATTGGTAGGATTAGTATGTCTACTTGATAAATTGACTCATTTAACCTTGTGTAACATCTATATACCTGCTAAATTTCCTTCCTCTGAAGTCTATTTTATCTGATATTCAAACAGTTACGTCACTTTTCTTTTGATTGGTGTTTTTTTTCAGGCTGTAATTTTTATTGCCTTTTACTTTTAACCTATGTATGTCTTTATATTTTAAGTGGGTTTTTTTGTGGATAGTATATAATGTGTCTTGCTTGTTATCAAGGCTGCCACTCTCTGTGTTTTAATTGGCAGGTCTAGGCTATTTATATGTAAAGTAATTCTTCATATGGTTGGATTAAAACCTACCATTTTGCTCGTTGCAGCTATTTTTTTGTTTGTTTTCTTTTTCTGTCTGCTTTTATAGTAATTGAATATCTTTCATAATTCTAGTTGATCTCCATTATTGGCTTATTATGTATATATTTTTAAGAGTGTTTTAATGATTTCTCAAGGGTTTACAATAAAGATCTTTGATTAATTACATTCTATCTTCAAAGAACATTTTCCACTTTCTGTAGAGTGTAGGAACTTAAAACCGTACGTACACTTACAATTAATTCTTCTTTCCCATGTCTTACATAATTACTTATTTTTCATTTACATACACTATAAAATAACTTGGCATGTTTCTTTCTAGAATATTTTTCAGAGTGTTTAATGGAAAAAAAACTATATTTTATATTAACATTTTTCTGGTTTATCTGGAAAAGTAGTTATTTTTATTTAAATTTTAAAAATATTTTTGCTGGATATATAATTTAAGGTTGACAATTGGTATATGTAATATTCTGTATATATATTAAGTATATATGTAATATACTTTATTAACACAAATATACTGTAGTTCTTAATTTTTCTCCTCTGTGTATAGTGACTTGTTTCTTTGGCTGCCTTTAAAATACACTCTTTTTCTGTGGTTTTCATCATTTGAATATTATATATCTAGCCATTTTTATCATATTTGGGTTTCTCTGAGCTTCTTTGATTATGGTTTGGTTATTTTGTGGTCTTTCCTCATTGGTATATTTTCAGACATTACTTTTCAAATATTTCTTCTGCCTATTCTCTCTCTCTTCTTCTGGGATTTCACCTGCATGTATTTTAGAGTATTTGATATCATCTGCAGTCTTTGAGTATTCTGTCCTGGGTTTCTTTTTTCACTCTTTTTTTTTTTTTTTTTGTATTTTGTATTTCAGTGTGAGTAATTTCTATTGATTTATCTTCAGGTTCATTAATTATTTCATCAGTTGTATGAGTCTACCAAAGAGTCCTTCAAAGTTATTCTTCTTTTATTTTACTTATTTCTCTTATGCATTCTCTTTTTTATTTCAAGAATTATTATCTGACTTTTTCTCATAGTTTCTTTGCCTCTGTTGAAATTTCCATTTCTCTGCTATTTATTCATGCTTTCCACATTTCCTATTAGAACTTTATCATATTAATGAGATTTATTGTAAATTCCCTGTTTGATATATCCAACATCTGACTCATCTGTAAGTCTAACATTGTTGATTACTTTGTCTCTTAACAGTGAGTTTTCCTCCTTGCTTCTTATGTTTCTCCGAAATTTCAAAATTGTTTGTTTGCATAGTGTATAGAATATTAAACACTTAAATAATGGTATTTTTTCCTAGAAATGGGCATGCCTCTTATTATGATAGGATGTTAGCAAGGGAGATGGAGTCAAGCTTGCCAGCAGTTGAACTGGATTTGAATTTTGTTGATTCTGCGGTAATTTTCAGTACACCATCAGCTGCAACTTCCTCTGATACGATTTGTGATTAATGTGCAGATTGCTTTACCAGAAGGTTTTTCTAAACATTTATGCTCCACCTTCACATTTTTATTTTCCCTGCACACTTCTGCTCTTTCCATGCCCTCACTCTTCTCCTACCAGAAGATAGCTGTGGCTTGTTACTTGGTGCTTGCTAGCCTGGATGGGGGAGAAAAACACAAGGTTTTCTCTTCCTGACCCATCTGTATTCCTGGTCCTCGGGGTGGGGCTTTGTTAGCTATCTTGCCCCTCCTTCTGAGGGAGAATTATTTTTTTCCTTTGCATTTACTGCAGTTATAATCTGTCTTTATCTTTGCCTTGGGAAAGACAGAGTTTCTGCCCTTCCTGCATTGTCTTAAAGCTTTAATCTTACGAGCAAAAAGACCAGGTGGGCTACTATGTTTATCCGGCCTTCCCTGCTGCAGGATTGCATTTCTGAGAAAAGTGTTGTCCAGTAGTCTCTTGCCTTGCCTCAATTTTTTTCAAAAGCACCAAGTGAGGTCCATAAATAAGAGTTTGTGGGGAGGAAGGTGAACTCCCCTCATGTTTGCTTGCATTTGCGGCTCCTAGGTTTTATATACTTTCATGTTAGCTTATATTCATTCATTAGCCACTTATTATTTTTGTCTTCTAGAATTGAGGCCCCATTTTTCCGTTTTTCTCCTTCTGCTCCAGTGAGCTAGGACTTACATCTGGTCTCTGCTTGGAGGTACCCATCTTTCCTTGGATTGCATGCTAGTTTTTGCAGGGGAATCACAGCTCTGATGGGTGAAAAAAGTTATGATTTCTGGCCTTTTTCTTATTGTTAAGATGTGAGCAACATTCTTTCTAGCTTTGTATATCTTAACAGAAGGCAAAAATCCTCATGTTTTCTTTACATGATTGCTGATCCAGGTTATATAGTAGAAAAAAATAAGTCAATTCTTTCCAGAAGATTCTGAAGTCTTCTTTAACTTAATGATAGAATACAAACCATTTAGCCCTTATATCATGCTGTCAGGATCAATAAGATCAAGTGCATTTACAACAAATATCCCTGAAAAAAATAAATTCAAGAGAAGCCACTTTTAGTTTTATATTTAGCAATTTATACTAGCTATTTTAAGGTCTTTTTCTGCTAATTCCTTCATTGTTTTTATTTTCAGATTTGTTTCTATTGACTGATCTTACTGATATGGGACACACTTTGATGTTTCTTTGTATGTCTAGTAGTATTGATTAATGCTGGTTATTATGTACATTGTGGAATGCTGGATTTTTTGCTTTCTTTTAAAGACTATTCCACTTTCTTTCTGGTAAGAAATCAAGCTGTACATGGATCAGCTTTTCTCTTTAAGCCTTATTCTTCACCTGGTTTTATCCATTACTTTAATCTTTTATTCTTTGTAGTTTCCACTGATTGTCCAGGGTGTTCAGTGAGGAGTCTACACTCTGGTTGATCTAAATGTACCATGAGAACTCAGGGAATTATACGTGTTACAATGTCCTAGTCATCATTTACCTTGTATCATAGATTTTCTTTTTTTTTTTGAAACAGAGTCTCACTCTGTTGCCTGGGCTAGAGTGAGTGTCATGGCGTCAGCTTAGCTCACAGCAACCCCAAACTCCTGGGCTAAAGCAATCCTTCTGCCTCAGCCTCCCAAGTAGCTGGGACTACAGGCATGTGCCACCATGCCCGGCTCATTTTTTTTCCTATATATATCTTTAGTTGGCCAATTAATTTCTTTCTTTCTATTTATAGTAGAGACGGGGTCTCACTCTTGCTCAGGCTGGTTTCGAACTCCTGACCTTGAGCGATCCGCCCGCCTCGGCCTCCCACAGTGCTAGGATTACAGGCGTGAGCCACCGCGCCCGGCTTATAGATTTTTCATCCTAGGCAAGCATGGATTAGAATTCTGCCTCCCTGCATATTTCTGAAAGTCTCTTCTCTAATACTCTGATGTGCAAATTTCTGGCAGCTTAGTCTCCCTAAATCTTCTCTCTTCTCAATCCACAAACTTTGCATGCTCTTCTAGAGTACCCCTCTGTGTATCCTTACTTGAAAAGTTTCTCCATGCAGAATAATGCAGTGATCATCACTCCTGTTTTTCTTTGCAGGGCATCAGTGTTCTGCTCTGTGTTTTGTCCACTTTCTAAAGACTATTGTATCATATATTTTGAAATCAGTTTTCTAGTTGTTTATGGTGTAAGAATAAGTACTGTACTAGTTATTCTACCATGACTGGAAGTGGAAATCCCCAAATCTCATTCACATTTTTTACAGAGATTATCTATCAGTATCAACAGCCTCTGTGGGCTCAAATTTGTTTTGTCATGGCCCTATAAATCTCAGGAGAGAACTAGCTCAGTGAACAGGGTCACAAAAAGAAAGTGGTATAAGGACTGAGTATCAGAATATATATGGGTTGAGGAAGTGGTCAAGTTACCTTGTTTTTTAGACTTAACCTTTGTGAAACATTAAGGCATTAGAGTGAAATAAGAAACATAAAAGGATTCTCGTTTATACTACACCCTAAAGTTTTAGTGTTCTGTAAAAGTGAAGCTAAAAGCAAAATTGAAGAAAACACATTAAAATATATTTTACAGGAAAAAAATAGAAATTTTGGAATAATGTCATTTGGGGTAACTATCCATATCCTGAGATAAATTTATTGTTCATTATGAGCATATTTGCTTAATGTGAATAGCCTTATTATCAAGAGTGTCTAGCAATTAAAATGTCAAAGAAAGATATAATGCCTTTTGTTACAATTTGAGGTGTAATAAAAATAAAAATTAATTAGTTTGAATGTAAAATTTTGTAGAAACACTTCCTAATTGGTGATCTTTTTCAATGCATTCACTTCAATTTTAACTGAGAGGTAATAAATTAAGTTGTAAGACGCTTTTATGGTTGCTCACTAAACAGAAGGTACACAGGGGAAAAGTGATTTGATCAACTATTCAGAAGTGTGTGTTGGATCAGGATCCAGACATGACCATAGGTCAGCAGCTCCAGGCTGAAGAAGGCTGTGAGTCTCAGCACACACTCTTCCGGAGCATATTTAGTGACGGAAATAGTTAACTTAATGCACGTTTATAGTGAAACACCAGCCTGGACTTTCTGAGGAAAAACACAGAGGATTGGTCTTCATTCAGCCACTAAGACTGAATAGGGGTGTTTACACTAGGACTCCTCCAGGCCCTGTCACTATTTGGTTTGTTTGAACTTTATCTACTGCATTAACATTACCATTGAACAAAGTCCTTTTTTTAAGATCACTCTCCTAGAAATAATAGAACACATTTTTATTCTAAATATATTCCAAATTTATTTTATTAAATATAAAAATGCACAAATTTTCATATTTATATTTTAATGTTAATATCTCTGGATCCATATTGGTGATAAGCTCATATTCAAGTCTAATTTTTAATCACTTTTTGGGAAAGTGGTCAGTTTTTTTTTTTTTTCCAGATAGCTTCCTTGTATTTCTTTTGCCTCTTCCCTGCATCTTACTTGGTCAATGTCTTCATGCTATTCCAACCTCGGCAAGCACCTGATCCAATAATCTGCTGTATCATTCATTTATAACAAGAGCATAATTGGAAAATCTACCCTTAACCTCATCTTTTTGTCCAGTAGAATATACCCATTTGTGCTTGCAAGCTTTAGATGGGATATGCCCCCTCATTGATTCTTTTCCCACTTAGAATTATATACCCCAATTACTTTGGAAAACATTATTATATAAATCACTTGGCTTTGAAGTCAGGCAGATTTAGGTTTGCAATCTTTTTCTAAATCTTACTTGCCTTTTGATTTTAGGAAATTTACTTACTCTTTTTGTAAAGTAATCTTTGTATATAAAACAGATATATCAATAATATTTATACTGCATCTGGTAATAGGGAATATAAAACTATAAAATACATATATGACTCATTGTAGACACTCAATAAAGGATAGTTTCCTGTATCATCACCCTTCATTTCTTTTTATTGGTCTTAATTTCCTAGTACTCTGCCTTGTTTTTCAGTGTCTATGTCAACCAATGTTATTTAATCCACTGATATCCATTCATTGACCATATCACTGTTAATGAGCATTCTGACTTTAGCCAGTCATGAGACTCCCAATATCCAACATCACCTTCTAGGTGCCCTGGGGGTCTGACTAATGCCTGTACCTGCTGTTTCTCTGCCTTCACAGTCTCAGAAATAAGAACTCTTCCAAAAATCATGTCCAGGAAGAATTGTTTTGATGAAGGTAGCTTACTCATGTCTCAGAAATCATCCACCTAGACTATGTCTACACAGCTACCTCCAGAAATAGCCTGGTCATGAAGAAGCAGGTCATGGAATCTAGCAACCACTTCCAAAACAGTGCTAAGAAAGTTTAAGCTTTGGCATCAGAGAGAGCCTCCTGACGTGAAAAATCAAGGGGGTGAAGAGGAAGCAGCAAAAACATATCCTCACTAGACCTTACAGATATTTTCAGAAATATATATACAGTCTAAAATGTTTTCCTATAATGCTTTCATACCTGGACTTTAACTTTCATAGCAGCATGTAGTAATCAATTTCAGGTTTACAGTGGAGAGCAATACTCCCAGTCTGCTTAATATATCTCTGAGAATCAATTCACTACCATCCCTCTACCCTTTCAAACTTAGAATCATTGTATTTGCTCCTTAACTTTTATTCTCTTTTCACTTCTGAAAGTGCTATCTTCTTTTGTCCTGCTGCCCTTTCTAACAAGCAGGTGCCACCACAAAACATTTTACCCACTAATGTTTTTTAAAAGAAGGTAATTTAACCAGCATGTGTAATTTTCTGGTCCCTTACAATTGATTGCCTCTGATGTAATCTCCTAAAAACACCTTTCCCCCCCATTTAGTTCAATTTCTACAGAGCTGTGGGGAAACTATTATGCTAATGATGAAGCAGATAAGTGGTTTACTTAAATTAAATTAGCAAATAATTACATCCAATTACTCTGCAACCATTCTGAACTTAACAGGAAAAAATTATTATCAGTACAGAAGAGATAAGGCCTGCATTTTGCCCTTCTTTGGAGAATACCTCATTTCCGCCAAAAAGTTCCCATCAAAAGGATTAATGGTTGACTGGTGAAAGTCAACTTCCCTAAATTGAAAGCTGGCATAATGAGAGAGCTTGTGATTCAGTCTGTCTCTCAATTAGAGGACTATAAAGTTATAACCCTAGCTGGGTGGCTTTAATTGTAAGAATGGTATCCCAAAATAGCTACCTATTGCATTTATCTGTAAAAGCTAAGCATTGTCACTCTTTTTAAAGATACAATTACACATTGCTGATATTACTTTTTAAATTGCCTTGGGAATAAATTGCATAGGTTATATATCGTGGTGTTGGTCTTCCAATAAGAATCCTAGGCAATGATCTCACATTAATTCATTTACAAACATTTGGTGAACATCAGTTGTAAGCCAGACCCATAACACAGCCACTAGGGGCTGAGAATACCACAGTGAATAAGGTGTACTTCCTTCTTCAAACATCTCAGGTCAAGGAAGAAAGACAGATCCGTAAACAAATATAAAAGAATGATATCAAGCCTATGAAATGGTCACATACCCCTTGTTACAGGAACCTGGAGGAGGATGTGCTTTATTCTCACCTGGTAGTACAGAAGGAAGGATTGGGAAAAATTAAAAGGAGATTTGATGGCAGTAAGGTGGAAGGCAAGGCAATAGAAGGCAATTCAAGACAAGGGGAAAATTCCCAGAAAAGGCCCAGGGTTGTGAAAATGCATAATTTGATGATATTTTTAAGGAACAGTGAGAAGCACTGTGACATGTGGAAGGACAGAGTGAGTAATGGGGAAATGAGGAATGTGAAGTAGTCAATCAAAGATGGTATCAAGGAGGCTGTTTTGGTGACTGAGTGTGAAATTTGTGGTAAAGAAAATATTGATTAGGCCGGGCGTGGTGGCTCACGCCTATAATCCTAGCACTCTAGGAGGCCGAGGCAGGTGGATCTTTTGAACTCAGGAGTTCGAGACCAGCCTGAGCAAGAGCGAGACCCTGTCTCTACTAAAAATAGAAAGAAATTAGCTGGACAACTAAAAATATAAAGAAAAACTTAGCCGGGCATGGTGGCACATGCCTGTAGTCCCAGCTACTCGGGAGGCTGAAGCAGGAGGATTGCTTGAGCCCAGGAGTTTGAGGTTGCTGTGAGCTAGGCTGATGCCACGGCACTCTAGCCCAGGCAACAGAGTGAGACTCTGTCTCAGGAAAAAAAAAACAAAAAAAAAAAAGAAAGAAAGAAAATATTGATTGCCATTTAAGTTTCAGAAAAAGACTACATAGTATCATTCAGAATGTTTAACCAAGGAATCAATGATATCTATTGCTGATTATTGAAACTGAACTTAAAGCTATGAAATGAGAGCTAAAATCACACTTTGATCTACTGAAATTGACACAAATTAGTTGCTTTTGATCCTTTACAGAATACCTGACTGTTGACAGCTATGTTGTCATTTATTTCTTTCAAATGTGAATGACAATTGTTCCTGGGGATGCAAACATTCTCCTATGCCCACAACCAGAGCTGAACCTCACTGGAAAATCAATCCACCCAAGGTGTAAGTTATGTAATGCTAGCTTCTCAAGCATATTTATGGACTGCACTAATTTGGCAATGCCATTATCTTACACTGTTGCACTAGTTACTGTTTTTCAGTGGAATAGCTGAAAGCCTTGAGTTTTCCATCTTCAGGCTTAATAGTTTTCTACTAAGTCTTAAGAAGAAAATTGTTTTCACAGATACTGATTCTGAAGCCTGGAATCTGTCTGTGTCCACGTGTCCCCCCTTATCACTTGCCCTTTCATCCTGAGCTGCTGCCTTCCACACCAAGTTCTGACAATTCTATCTTCTCAGTGTCCATCCACTTCTCTCTACCTCCACTTCTATTTCCTTAGCTCAAATTGCCTACATCTATCACTGGGTAACCATGGCAATGTTCTAAGTGATCTCTATGCCTCCAGCCTCAATCCACTTCCTACAGTATCATCAAAGTTTCATGTGAAAGTCTAATTATGTCATTCTCCTGCTATTTCCATTCGTGACTGTCCATTGAATATAGTCTAAACTCATGTTGCAATTTACCACCTTCCACTCTGTTTAGCTTTTCTCTCCAGACTCATCTGTTACAGCTGGCTCTCTGTAGCCACTCCTTCTCACTCCCCGTTTTTGCACTGCTGGAATACTTACAGCACCTCTTACTCTTACCAGCATAGACTAATCCCTAAACTTGTAAAATTCTTCCATATTTTCTTGCTTAACTTCTAGTTATCCCTTAAAATTAAATTTCCTCAAGGAAACCTTACCTTACCCACAAGAATGAGTACATTTACTCCCCAATATGGTCCTATAGCAGCCTATAGCACTTAGCTCCCGGATATGCCACTCTCACTGTGAAGTTTTGAGGACTGAAACTATTTTATTCATAAAAGTATGTGTCACCAATGCCTAGCACAATGGTTACAACACAGTCCTAAAATAGATGTATATCCACTTATGAAATAATTGATAAATTATTAATTAAACAGTAGACTTGTGCATACTAATTATGTTTTACACACAGACACAACCCAAAAATTCTTCCTTATGGCTCCTGTGTTTCACTCAGACCAAGGCTGTCCAGCATATTCTGATTTGGGGGGAAAATTTCATAAAAGTTTTGTATATCTCGGAAATAAGGAAAATATTGGAAATGTCCAATTTTTAAAATTATTTCAGCTTCCAAACATGTAATACTTTGATAATGTCTCTCATCACACACAACCCTGGCTGCCCTGAATTACTGCTGTAGTTCTCTCATGTCTTCACACAGGAGTTACCCCTTATCCCTTCTCAGTCGTAAAAGAAAAAATGCAGTCTCCACTATTTGGAAGTCAAGTTCATCTCTTTCTCCAGCGAGACTTAAGTTCAACCCTTCACTCTTTACCTGATCACTTCTCTCCCGTGTTTCTGAGATCACCATTTCCTAGCATTTCTACTCTAGGCCCATGGGCCAGCCTTTGAAATGTAGCTTCCTACAAACAAATAAAAAAATGTGTCTTTACTATAAATTTCTTCCAGAGACAAGTAACTTTAAGCCAAACATGAATTCTAGTCAAATGTGAATTCTAATATGTAAGTGGGAAGTAGAGAAAATTCACTCGTAGTCACAATGGACTGACTGCTCTCGTTTCTGGCAGGTAGGAGAAAGACAATGCTACCACATTATGTTATTTAGAAAGCCTGAATTGATGCTGTCAAGTCCTCAGGACACATTTTAGGGGTTAGGCCAGTAGCCATTTGCTCATTGATACCTCAGAGACCTGGAGAAGAGGCTCCAGGAAATGGCTAACCCTTTGTGACTCAAAGTGTGGTCTACAAATCAGCAGCATTGGCATAATCAGGACACTTGCTAGAAATGCAAAATCTCAGATCCATGCCAGACCTGCTGAAGTATTATCTGCATTTTAACTGAGATTCCCAGGTGATCCATAAGCATATCAAAGCTTGTGCAACACAAACCTAAGGTACTTTCACTGGGTAGCCACTATGAATAAACTGGTCTTCCAGGCTACCTTGGGGGAAACATTGCTGGCTTCTCTACCTGTCCCGTCTCTGATCATGTTTAGCTCACAGCAGAAAGACTCCATTACAAGATGTAAAACCTTAAGCCACAGGAATTCAGATGTCTATTTAATATTGCAGAAAACTGGGGAAACTTGCAGAGATTGAGCAAAAAGAAATACTGTCAGGAAAATAAAATAAAAAGAATATGATCAGAAGTATATTTTTTAAAATTACTGATTTATTATTTAATCCTATATGCAAATATATGAATACTAAATGATTTATTGCTCTACAGAATATGAAGAGACATTAAATACATATTAAAATGTTTGTAACATTTTGATAAAAATTAGCACAAATTCTTCCAAACAGTGCATTGTTCAAATAGATAATGTTGAAAAAAATTTGGGAGTCATATAAGAAGAATAATTTTTTAAAAGGTAGGATGTTGGTGCCATTATCATATTTATTTATTTATTTAATCATAGTGAGTATTGAATTTTTTTCTTTTTTATTTATTTCAGCATATTACAAATACAAATGTTTAGGTCATATATGTTGCCTTTGCCCCACCAGAGTCAGAGCTTCAATCATGTCCATCCCCAGATGATGCACACTGCACCCATTAGGTGTGAATATACCCATCCCCTTCTCCCCCCTCCCACCTGCCCAACACCTTATGCATGTTACTACTGTATGTGCACTTAAGTGTTCATCAATTATACCAATTTGATGGTGAGTACATGTGGTACTTGTTTTTACATTCTTGTGATACTTCATTTAGTAGAATGGGCTCCAGCTCTATCCAGGATAATACAAGAGGTGCTAGATTACCATTGTTTTTTGAGGCTGAGTAGAATTACATGGTATACATATACCACATTTTATTAATACACCCATGTATTGATGGGCACTTGGGTCGTTTCGACATCTTTGCAATTGTGAATTGTGCTGCTATGCACATACTAGTGCAGATGTCTTTTTTATAGAGTGTCTTTTGTTCTTTTGGGTAGATGCCCAGTAATGGGATTGCTGGATCAAATGGTGGTTCTACTTGTAGCTCTTCAACGTATCTCCATATTGCTTTCCACAGAGGTTGTACTATTTTGCAGTCCCACTAGCAGTGTGTGAGTGTTCCTATCTCTCTCCATCCACACCAACATTTATTGTTTTGGAACTTTTTGATAAAAGCGTTTCTCACTGGAGTTAAGTGATATCTCATTATGGTTTTGATTTGCATTTCCCTGATGATTAGAGATGTTGAGCATTTTTATATGTTTTTTAACCATTAGTTTATCTTCCTTTGAAAAGTTTCTGTTCATGTCCTTTGCCCACTTTTTAATGATGTTGTTTGATTTTTTTCTTGCTGATCTTCCTGAGTTCTATATAGATTCTAGTTATCAGCCCTTTACCGGATGTATAGCATGTGAACATTTTCTCCCATTCTGTAGGTTGTCTGTTTGCTCTCATGATAGTTTCCTTGGCTGTGCAGAAGCTTTTAAATTTGATCAGGTCCCATTTATTTATTTTTGTTGTTGCTGTGATTGCCTTTGGGTTCTTCTTCATAAATTCTTTGCCTAGGCCTATGTCTATAAGAGTTTTCCAACATTTCCAAATCACTTTAGAAATGAAGACTAACTTCTAGAATTCTAGAAGTTCTTACAGTTTCATGTCTTATGTTTAAGTCTGTTATCCACTGTGAGTTGATTTTTGAGAGAGGTGAGAGCTGTGGATCCTATTTCAGTCTTCTCCATGTGGCTATCCAGTTTTCTCAGCACCATTTA
>CAUYRT010040876.1:0-35848 GCA_963574885.1 Lepilemur ruficaudatus | reverse complement strand
GTCTTGCTCTTGCTCAGGCTGGTTTCGAACTCCTGACCTCGAGCGATCCACCTGCCTCGGCCTCCCAGAGTGCTAGGATTACAGGCGTGAGCCACCACGCCTGGCCCTGATTTTGATTTTTAAAAGACGTACAAAAGCGATTGAACAGCTGACATCATGGTCTTTAGCACATTTTTTTCCTTCCATGAATTCCTGCGAGGCTGTTTTTCTCAGTATAGCACTAAAGAAGTTTAATGGGACCAACATCCTGAGAGCTCATCACACTCTGGCAGAAGTTTTAGTGGAGTCATTAGCTGAAGTACGATAATGACTTCCCCTTGGAACAGGTCGTTTCATCGTCCTTCACGCTATTAGCAGACGTTAAACGAGAAGCAAGACAATAATTGAGTCAATTCCTGGCGCTGCGTGGCTGGGGCTGCGGCTTGCACCGGAACGCCCCCTGCCTGCACCAAAACCATTCTGGCGACTAAGCGTGCTGAAGCTCACTAGCATGACCCAGCAGGATGGGGACGTACTCAGAGAGCCCAGAATGGCCCTGAATTACGGTAATCACAGGGCCCTGGGAACGGCATCCAGCAATTCCATTACACTTTGTAATGACAAGAAAATGGACTTACAGTCACGTGAAAATGAGCATACCTCTCAGAAATAAAAGAAAACCACTTCAAAAGAGCAATTCCCAAGTAGCTGGTGAAGATTTTCACAACAGAGGTGACGTGTGTAGCTGGGAAGAGAGTCCCTCGCCAACACGCAGGTCTGTGCCAGGCTCTCCTGCACTCAGCTTCCCAACGCCCTGCAGGCCTTAAAGTCACCATCTTTCAAAAAACTGCCCCGAGGTGCCCACTGCCGGATAAGGGAAGACGTGGTTCCAGAGATTATCTAGGAATACCACGGAGACCTGCAGCGGTAGGAAAGCCAGCGGGGAGAAAGCGGGAGGAAGGGCAGAATTTCAGCACGGAAATCTTCCGTGTCACAAACGAGTTAATCACTAACCTCTACGGAGCACTGACTATGGCCAACCTCTGCTATGCCTGTTACCTGTATTGACTTGCTAACCCTAACAATTCCACAGAGGACAGAAAGGCATGAGATCACCTAGGTAACCCAGCCGGAGGGTGGCGGAGCGTGCTCTGAACCGGGGCGGGGTCTCCCTTCACCACCACACCACACTGCCTTCACCACCAACCCCTCAAGACAGGGAGGCTAATTCGTTTTGGCAAGTTCGTGCATTTTAAAGTAAGTCCTGGGCTGTCCCACTCCGTAAGACTCCAAATAATTTTTAAGACTATAATGGAGAGAAAATAACGTAAAAATGAAAAGACTGTGACTAACATTGCGGGCTCAGGAGCGCAGACAACAAGCTCTGTGTACTCTCAACAAGCCTTGAGATCTTGAAAACATCACGACTCTTCAGTGGGTTTGTCTGCCGCACTTGCAAATTGGGCTTCAGTAAATGTTACCCCACCGGGCTGCTGCCAAGGGTGTGGACAGACACCAGGGAGTCAGGCTTTGGGGGATGCCTTGCTGCCATGGCCTATTTCGGGGAGCAGGGCTACCAGAAGGCAAAAAAACTAAGAAAACCACCATCAAAAGAGACCGCATCAGGTAAAGACCCAAACGGGCTAACAACTTCTTCTGAATGTGAGCACTGTATTGTCCAGGCAGGGTAAGCCGCATTCACTTAATCGTCAGCTCGTTCCGCTGCCTCAGTATCAGCTCCTTTCGTCAGACTGATTTCCTTCAACAGACCTGAAACCAGCCATGCTGAGGGGACTGGAAGACTCACAGGAAGGGTCTGACTTTACCGTATTAGATCAGGAGAGAATGGCCGGAAGAGGGCAGTGGCTGTGGAACCAGGGTCGCTGCCACGGGGCCCCCCGACTTCACCCCCAGAGGTCACTGAGCCGGGAGGAAGGGCACAAAGGGGCAGGGAGCGGGGCAAACGCAAGCTCGGCACCTATCTATCAGGCACCAGCAGAGCGCTAGATACTGCACGCACACTGTCCGGTTGAATCCTGACACAGGCCCACGGGACGGCGGCTGGAGCCCACTGCGCAGAGGAGACGGGCACAGAGAGGGCCTTGCCAGCCATGGCCGGGCAGCTCCACGCCCCGGCACTCCCACACATCTCCCACCAACAAACACCTCAGCAGTAAAACCACACCGACCACTACCTTTCGAACACCTGGAAAGTCAGTGTTAAAGCAGGAACTAACACAAGAAAACAACCTCTCCCCACAAAATTAAGCATTTATCAAGCCTACCATTAAAATGATCACTGTTTAGACCCTATTAGCAGCATGGAGAAGAGGTACAACCATACCTCGATGCCAACCGTGTGGTGAAGGATGCTGACTAAGAGGACGTGCTCCATCATCAGGCGGCTGGGCATGGCCGAGGCGGTGACGCAGGCATCCAAAAGGGCGGCCGTCAGGGTGTCATTCATGTCCTTCCTGCTGTGGGCCATGTACAGCTCTTCCAGCTGTCCACTGATGGACGCCATGTTTGGCTCACTCAGCCTGCAGAGAGCAATGACGTTTCAAATTCGGAACTATTTTCCTAACACTGAGAAAGGTTTGCCATTTGAGTGGGAGGGGAGGGAAGACTATATACATACACAGAAGATTATTCACTGCGCACCTGTCCTAATACTGGACCCAACATTAAACACTGGGTTTTGGTAACATTCCAGGTTACTCCCTAGAAAAGGCATTTGGGTTTTAATTAAAAAGAAATACATAAAAAGCAATTCAAGGGGGCAGAGGATGGGTGAGACCATGGAGGGGCAGTGTGAAAGCCTGTGGTGAGGGACACAAATCTTCATGTGATAGAAGTGGGCAGAACTACACACGTGCACACAAGCACATGCGAAAACGGTGAGACGGAACGAGCTCTGCAGGTTGCATCGACGTCAGTTTCCTGCTGTTTTTTAAACTGTGTCCTGGCCATGCAAGAGGTTACCTTTGGGGAAAACCTGACAGAGGCTGTGCCGGGCCTCCCTATACAGTCTTGGCCACTCCCTGTGAATCTGTGATTGTCTCTAAATAAAAAGTTGAACAACAAAAAAGCAATATATATTTGAAACCCAGCAAAACTAGATAAGGTGTCAGAAGCATCTAAAGAGGTCCCCTTTAGAGAGGGCTTAGAGGAGGGGCCTGGGGGGCTTCTGGGTGAGGTAAAGGGAGAACGGGAGAAGGGGTATTAAGGGATGAGGTATTTCAACTCTTCAAAACCAGAGAGCTGAGGGGCAGGGGTAACAGACAAGCCCCTCTGCTACTGTTTCCAATCAGCTCAGGACAACAATGGGAACACCTGGCTGCTTTCAAAACCTGGAGGGGTTCAAACACTCACACAGCTGGGTGTCCTCCCCTTTTCAAGGTCTGCGTCTGGGTGCATCAGGACAGGACCGGAAAGGACCCAATCAACAGCCATAGCCCCTGCTCCAACCACTTCTATTTTAATTCCTGGGATGGTTCTGGATATTTTTAGAAAACACACCTCTTCAAGTGATACAACGTGACAATTTTGCAAGGTTACCTGTTAATCAGGCCTTTCACGTGTTTCTTCAGTCTTTCCAGTTCTTCCTTTTTCTGGGTGTCCACTGTCCCCCCAGCTCGCCCCACGTGAGGCGGGATGTACTTTTTGCCACTTTCACAAAGACTCTGTTTGAAAAGAGAAATAAATTACAAAATATTTACAATGCTCAAACCTCATTTTTTTTGTTATATGCATATTTAAACATTAAATTCCCAAGAACTGGGAATTCCCAAGCTATTACTACAGCCCATTGCTACTTACTAAACATCACATTTACTGACGTTTACTGAGTGCCCAGGGTAGTCACGATAAGCATGCCACCCACCGCGCTGTGGACGCCCTTATTTACGCTAACACCCACACATCTCTCCGCACCGTCTTCCCCTGCGTGGTCCTTCAGGCCTGGCTGTGCGCCCTGGTACCTGCCCAGCGGAGTCCTATTTATTGCACTTTTGCTCAGGCTCCGTTTACAGCAGGCCCGGCAGTACCCAAACCCCTAAATGAAATGTACTGCCAATTTTGGAAGGAAAGTGTCCTAAAATTAATTTCAAACTCGTTCAAAACTAGTATCTAAATTTATATGATAAAAATAAAAACCAACCCATGGCTCACCTTTTCCTAGATTATCAACTGGAGAGGGGAGGAGTTACAAATGACACACTGACCCTGGGCACTTACGAGACAGCCCTTAAGGAGACGAACATTGTAAGACATGTTCCTACTCTTAGGAAGTTTATTTATTTATTTTTTTTGAGACAAGAGTCTTGTTATGTTGCCCAGGCTGGTCTCAAACTCCTGGCCTCAAGCAACCTTCCTGCCTCAGTCTCCCAAAGCACTGGGATTACAGGCATGAGCCACTGCACCTAGCCACTGTTTACTAATATCAAGCATCTCTGGGAATCTTTTTCCCATCTTAAGCGTATGAACTGTCTTTCATTTCTAGCTCTTGTACCTCAGCACCTCGCACCTTGTGGGCAATCCCTAAGTGTTATCAGTTCCTCTCTTAGAATATTATTTTCTGACTTCCTGAGTTTTTGCTCACAGTCTAATGAGGTGTAACTGACAGACAATCTGAAGTAATGTGTCTCAAACAGCTTCTGTGTATATAAATACACTTTCTCCAACTAAGTTTAAACTTCCTTAGCCTGGACACAGTGGCTCATGCCTATAATCCTAGCACTTTTGGAGGCTGAGGCAGGAGGATCCCTTGAGGCCATGAGTTTGAGACTGTCTTCACCAAAAATAGAAAAATTAGCCCCCCATCTCTTAAAAAAAAAAAATCAAAACCCAGAAAACCTGGCATGGTGGCCCTAGCTACAGGCTGAGGCTGAAGTGGGAAGATCCCTTGAATCCAGGAGTTTGAAGTTACAGTGAGCTATGATTGCCATCGTGCTACGGCACTCCAGGCTGGGTAACAGAGCAAGACCCTATCTCTAAAACAAACCAAAAAAACAGGTAAACAGTTAAACAGTGAGAAAATAAGGAAAGGCCTTGCATCTGGAAGGAATAATCTACTCAAAGGCAGAATGCTCAAATAGGGAGATGAAGAGGAGGAAAAGCAGGCAATTCCACAGGCTGCCTTCAACCTTCAAGGTGCATGTAAAAGAACGAAACAGGAAGGGGCCAGCCCATGAAGGCCTGGATTGCAATTTCACGGATTCTGAACTTTATCTTCAATTCCGTGCGAAACTACCCACGGGCATGCTGTAAATTAACTGTGCTTTGGAAAATTCACTCTAGTAGCAGTTGGACAGCAAAGGAACTAAAGCGAAGACAAGCAAGTCGTGCTCATGGTCCTAGGTGGGATACATGAAAGATGCCTGAACAACGGGGGAGGAGGCACCAGTCAGGCTCTGAAACCTGGGGCAGTAAACACAGAATGATGTTGCCTTAGGACATCAGGTGGAAATGGCCCTTAAGTCCCTCTCTGGGGAAAGAATAAAGGTCTCTGGATGCTTTTCCCCTTAACTTTTTATCATGAAAAGTTTAAAAACACAAAAGTAGGCAGAACAAAGCAGCAGACCCGGTTCACCCAGACTCAGCTTAAACAACTGTCAACGGGTCAATTGTATCACCTGTCTCGCGCTCTGCGCCCCCACCCCGTTATTCTGAAGCAAATCCTAGGAAGTTCACACCATACCTGACTTGTCGTGTCAACATCCTCCGAAGAATTTTCACTCTTCTCTTCATCTTCTGCAAAACGGACTCTTTTTTTGCCCTTTTTCTCCTGAGCTGTCCCTTCCACTTTCCCCTCCTTTTCCTGCTCTACGTCCTCCTCCTCCTCACTCTGCGCTCCCTCCTCTGCTCCCCGCGCTCCCTCTTCCTTTCCTCCGTCCTCCTCAAGTTCGTCCTCGGAGTCACCCTCTAAATCACTCTCGGGCAGCGTCTGCGCGGCCTCCTCCTCCTCCTCCTCCCCACTGCTTTCGTACAAGCCGCTGTTTTTCCCCGACTCCAGGGCCCCCAGAATGTAGTCTAGCCCGTCGCGCGCGAAGCTGAGCGGCACGGAGCCCCCTTCGCCCTTCTTCTTGCGCTTGTGCAGGCCGAGGCAACGCTCCAGCTTTCGGATCTCCCGGTCCTCCTCCTCGTTGGCCGCCAGCAGGGCCCGTTTCCGGGCGGCGGCGGCGGCGGCCGCGGGGGGCCTGGTCTTCCCGGGGGCAGCCGGGGCCCTGGCGCGGGGCGCCCGGGGGTCCCGACGCGGGGCTGGGCGCGCGCTCTCCTCCCCCTCGTCCCAGCGGGGCCCGCTCGCTCCGTCGGCTCCGTCGGCTCCGGGGCCCGCCGTCCTCTGCAGCCGGCGCGCTTTCCGCAGGCGCCGCTTCTCCCTCCTCAGCTCCTGGCGGCTCGTCCTCCCGCCCGGGCGCAGGCCCCCCGGGGCGCCGTGCCCCTCGCCCTCCGAGGTCGCCTGCACGAACTCCGCCACCGCTAGCTTGAGCCGCTTCAGGGCCCCACCGCCGCCGCCGCCGCCGGGACCGCGGCGCGGCCTGCGCCCGCCGCTCCGCTTCATGCGGTCCACGAGTCCCCGGCGGCCGCCCGGGCTCGCCGCTCCCGCGCTCGTGGGCGCCGCCATCGTTCTGCACGCGTGACTGCACGACTTCCGGCCGGGGCGGGACTTCCGGCCGTGCGGCGCCCCCTGCTGGCCGGAGGGCGGCGGCGGCGGCAGGTGCGGCCCGCCGCGTGGACACTGCGAGAAATGGAACTTCGCGATGAAACACGACCACGTTCTCGTGGACGATGTGAAATCCCCACGGATTTCGGGGGGAGGCCTCTCCGCGGCCTGCCCCAGAGGTGACCCGAGCCGGGCGCGGCGTGAGCGCACCGGGCCCAGCCCCTTCGCGGAGCCAGTGGCGCTGGGCCGGCGAGCGGGCGGTGGTGGGTGCACCTGCTCACCTGCCCGCAGATGCCGCGAGCCGGCGGGCACGGCTTTGAGGCCATGCTGTGGCTTTCTCATCCACTTCCAGTTGGGCGTGCGCGTCGAGGGGGGCTGTCAGGGGCAGGATGGCATCGAACCCCCCAGCCCACCCCCATGGCGTGGGAAGAGCGAAGGCAGGAAGGTGAGGAAACCGGCGCCCGCTCCTCCCAGCGGATTCTGAACGGGGGCTAGGTCTGAACTGGTGGAGAGATGAAATTTTGATTTAAATCTAGCTGGGCTTTTAAAAAGCTCTGCAAACGAGGCGTTCTGATGCTCAAAAGTGGCTGGAAAAGCTGCAAGATACATCTGGGGTGTGGCCTAGAAGCGGGAAGCTCTGGCTCAGACATTTCAAAAGTGAAATAAACATGCTTCCCACTTGCACGCCTACAGACACATCGATGCCGTTCAAAATTCCAGGTGAAATCTTTCTGCTGAAAACTTTCAGGCATCTTCTCTTCTGCTTTAGACTCCCAAACCCCACGCAGCGCGGCATCTTCTCGTTGAAAACATTTTGATCTCCTGGGTCAAGAGCCCCACTTTTCGCTGTGTGTAAAAATGAAATATGTTGACACCCCCTCCCGGGCATCCAGCATGTGAGGGGACCTGCTGCCCAGGAGCGAGTGTTTCCGCAGAGGCCGACCGGACCCGCACAACCTTGAGCTTCTTTTTGTTTAAGAAGGGCATGTGCACGACACAGAATTTACTCACTCTTGTTAGACTGTGAGTCATTATAGTAAATGCCCGCCAGCCCCGCTCCGCTTCCCTGGCTGTCGCCTCCTCTGAGCTACCCGCCAGGCTCTCCCCTCCTCTCTTGCTCTCACAAACCCTGTGGCTGGGGGCCCAGGGGTGCCTCTGGTGGAACAAAGTAGCAGGGCTTGGTCCCCATTAACTGCTGCCCGAGGCCGTGCAGCCTGTGGTTGCTGGGCTGTGTGGGGAATTCCTAGCACTGCACAGGGCCAGGCCCTCAAGGAGTTTGTGACAGGAAGGTGGTGAAGAGAACAGAAGTCCTCAGGAAGGACCTGAGCAACAACCAAACGCGTGTTCATAACTCAGAGTGGTCGACAGTGAGGGCTCTCGGGCTTGGGTTGGAATCCCGATCTCAGCAATTACGAGCCGTGTGGCCTTGCTTAACCTTGCCGAGTCCCAGTTTCCACATCTGTAAAATGGGATGACGCTGGTGCCTATCCTATAGGGTTGTTACTAAGTTTTTTTCTTACTTTTGTTTCATGCTGGAACTTAAACCAGTCCTCCCTTCTTATTCTCTCTGAATGGTTTTATTGTGCTTGGTTTAAGCGCCTGGTCTCCCTCTCCCTGTGTCCAATGTTGTCACTTGTCCTCTTTGCTGTCTTTCCTTGGGACAGTCGTACTCCTCAGATCCTGCTGGCCTGGGCTCTGTGTGGGCTTGTTTTCCTGAGGACCAACTGCTTTGTCTGGAAGGAGTGTTTCAAAGGCTGAAGGTCTGAGCCTGTCCCTGTGATAAACACTCCAGTAATGATGAACCAGGCGTCTTCAGCCACTTGCCCGTTAGGTTCTGTCACTCAATCCTGGGCAGGAGCGTGGGGCAGGGAGGGTCTCTGGCTGTGGTCCCCAGCCCTGGCGGGAGGTGGGTGGGGCAGGAGGGACAGAGCTTCTCCACCTGCTTCACCTCCAGAGCCTGCCTCAAGGCTCCACCTTCCGGCCCCACGGGCAGGTGCAGCCTCACCTCCTCTCCCCTTCGGTAGCTTCTGTGGCACTGCTGGGCAAGGGAACCGATGACCTCGCCCCTTGCTTCTGCCCTATTTTGTTAGGAACCAAATAAATTAAATCCAGTCACTTATGCACGGTGCTCAGAGCTGTGTCTGGCCCACAGGAACTGCAGAGAAAAATGTTAGTGAACTCCCCAATCTGCCGACCTTGGTGAACCTTCTGTCTGCTCACGTTCCCTGAGGCCGGGGCCAGGGCAGCCAGGCTTCCTGAGGGTGGAGGAGGTTTCTTTGCTCTGAAGACAGGAATTCTAAGACTCTGGGGCATTTTCAACCCCAGGATCCTAATACTAGGGAGGCCTCCAGAGGTCATTTCAGCTGCTTGCCACCTGGAAGACCCCTGCATCTCCACACCTGCAGGCCACCGCCTCTGTCCTCAGCCGTTCAGGCAGTCGAGTGGGGAAGAAGCCATGGCTCCATGACCTTGGCAAAAGGGCTTGGCTGGAGAAGCAGGAGACCTACCATCTGGTTGGAGAGATGAGGAGTGCAAGTGTGGAACAGTCCAGCAATGACGCAGGGGCTGATTTGTGTGCCTGGGGCCAGGGGGGCAGCTGGCAAGTGCCAGGGGCCCAGAGGCGGCCAGAGTGCTGTCTCAAGGGGACGTGCAAGAGATGGGCTGCGAGCAGGGCAGGGGAGCACTGGGAAGCCACTGGAGTTTTGGATGGGGCATGGGTGAGGTGTGAGACAGGACAGCAATGGGTTTGCATTTTGAAAAGATGGCCTGCTGCCCGCAGGACTCCTGGGGCTCACAGTGGGTGTGGGTGGATAGAGGCTGTTGCAGCGGACAACTGTCCCCGACCCTGGAAAGAAATTGCTAGCTGGGGCTCTGCCTGGGACAGCTCTTTAGAAATAATAGACCAAATGCCCTATTTAATATGATATGTAATTTAAAGTGTAACTTTTAACTCAGGCCCACAAACTTTTTTTGTTTCAATATATCAATTTATTGATTGATTACCTTAAAATATTGTTTTTTTCTGATGCAAAACAATTCATGCTCACTATATAGATTGGGATGTTATAGTTATGTGTATAAAATGTAGATGGGGAAGTCTATTATAGCTCTTCCTTCCAGAAGTACACATCTTCCTGGATATTTAATGCATATGTTAATGTGCGTTATGAATTTTTAAACCAAAATCAGATATGTGGTTTTTCATTTTCCTGTTTGCTCTTAGTTATCTGGGTCCTGGCTGCACAGATCACAGCCCTCCCTGGCCCACCCAGGGCACGGGCCGCATGGGAGCCTCCCTGAATGATTCCTGTGCACATTAGGGTCAGAGGTCTGGATCTCCTGCTCTTTTCAATGGCTTTGTGGGCATAATCTATGTAACCCATCTGCTGGTGGTGAATACTTGTTTCCTTTTAAAAATATAGACATTTTTTGCATTATTAAACATGCCACAGGAAACATCCCTCTGTGTGTGTGTGTGTGTGTGTGTGTATGTGTGTCTTTGCAGGGTTGTGCAAATGTCTCACAGATTTCGCCCTGGAAATGGGTTAGGAGAAGTATATGAATATTATTTTTAAAATTAAAAGATAATGCCAAATTCCCAACCCCAAAACTGTGCCCATTTGCACTCCCAGGGAGAGTGTGAGCACCCCCGGCACTCCCCACACTGAGTGGTCTCAGGCGTTTCCATCTTTGCCCCCTGGCCTGAGATCAGCCTCCTGGAGAGGGGAGAGGGTGACCCCACTGTCCCAAACCTCCCTTCCTCCACTATCCCTCACCTGCAGCCCCCAAGCCAGAACCTGCAGGCACCCCATATTCCTCCTGCTCCACTGGAGCGGGAACATTCAGTCCAACCCAGGGTGCTGCTGTCTCCTTCCTCTCAGAGGCTGGGCTGGCAGTCCTGCCTGCAGTCCTCCCGGCCACTCTGCATCAGGGCTCTGAAGCCCAGGCCTTCCCTCGTCACCTCCCTGCCTCAGTCTTTCACTTGGCTCCTGCAGAGCCATGGGCAAAGCCCTCACACACACACACACACACACACACACACACACACATGCTGAATTCCTATATGGCCTCTGGCTAGGACACTCTGCCCTCTTCTGCCTCTACTTTACTGAGATGGTTTCCCTGTCTTCCCATGGCAGCTGGGCCTCATCTGTCCTCTGTGACGGGGAACCCTCGCTCAACATACTGCACTTCTCTGTGCTGACCTCTGCGGACCATGCTGGACTTTGAGTCTTCGAGGGAGGAGCTCCGATTCCTCTTCAACTTACTGCCGTGCACATTCCCCGCTCAGGGCCTCCTTCAACTCCCGGCACCCAGGAAGCACTCAAACGTTTGTCGAGTGAATGAACAAACGAGTGGATGAGTGAATGAGCAAACCCCTGAGAGCACCCACGGCAGATCAGCTTGGGGTGGAAATGAACTTTCGGAGGCCTCCAGATCCTCAGCCTTTTCTTTTTGGAGGATTAATCATCTACGGAAGGGCTGAGCCAAGAGCCGAAAGGTTCGGGTTTTCTCTCCACGGAGCTTGGACACCCCGAGCTGCAGCAGTGTGGTCCTCTTAGACTCGGAGAAGGTCATTCTGTGGGAAAGTGCAACTCTGGAGTCTTGGCTGAGCTTGTCGATGGAGTCTGGAGCGGGTGGCTCAGTAGAAGTCAGCTGTGGGGTAAGTGCATCCTTTGACACGGTTCGTACCATTCATCAGATGAGTAAGGAGTTGTCCCGGACCGGCGACCTGTGCTGACGTCTCTTGCCCAGCAAAGAAAGGGAAGAAAAGTCACAGTTACGTGTTGTGATTTGCAGTATTTTTAGTTTACAAGCCAACTGTTTATCACATTAGGACATGGATCTATAAATAAATTTGAGAGCAGTGATACATCTGGGCCCTCGAGGCTCGAGTTGAGGCAATGGTCTGTGAATGTACTGGTCTGTGTCCCTGATCCCTGCATTATTGATGTTCGCTTTCACTGCGCTGATCGGTCTCACCCTCCGTGACCACGTCCTCGCCAAACCTTTGTTCCCCGGCCAGGCCCCGTCGGCCAGTGCTTGTGCGTGTGACTAACGCCAGGTTACATCCAATTCTGGCTGTATTTCAGACACATCATTCATTTTCATTAGCTCTTCCTGTTATTTCTATACGCTTTCCCTCGTTTTTAGTGCATTTTTCTATTATCCAGAGATGCTTTCCCCAGGTGCGGCAACTATTGCCCAGGTGCCCTTGAATTAAGGATGGCTCCTTGACATTTGTACACGCTACCTTCCTGATGGCAGTTATGCCTGTGCCGTTAGTGATGTGAGATTTCTCATCATGTGTGTTGTTTCTGCACACGGCTTTACCGTCAGGCGCTTTCGCATTCACTCGCGGCGATCTCATGTGCTGTCCGTTTCCCGTTCACAGCCTTGCTCGAGACGGTCTGCCCCGGTGCGTTGTGTTTGCTGTTCTCCAGCCAACATAGACCAAGGGTATCTGCTGCTTTTGCAGGCCCTGTACAACTCTGTCTTTCTGGATGGCTACCTTACTCAAGCATAGAGCAAACTAGTAGAATTTGAATGCAGCTCTTTCAAATTGCCTAAAATGCTACTTAGTGTTGTCACTGGCTGAAGTCACCACTCCTTTAGTATTACTCGGATCACGAACGAAATGCAGACATGAGCTTCTCCACGCAGAAATCCTGGCAATGTGATCCTACCCAGGTGCATTTTATTTTTTCTGAATGGAAAAAGTTTTTTTTTAATTATAAGGAGTTCAAAATACAAATTTCAGACCATTACAAAGTTTGAAAAAGCAGGCTGTAGAAGACACTTCTGTCAGTGCCTCCCTTGTCTCTGCTATTGGGGTCCCACCCAGCATTGGGGTCCCACCTGAGGCAGCAGGGCCAGCCCGGTAACCCCTGGGTGCATCGGCAGCCCAGCACGCCTGGGCTTTGGGTGATGACATTTCAGCCTCTTCCCCTCCACGGGGCTCACCCTCAGGACTGCTCTGCATGTTCCCTGAGTCCCAGTTGCCCACTGAGGGAAAGCTGTCATTCCAGATCCTAATTGGAAAGTTTACCTTCCCTGTGTCAAGTCCCACTGCCCTACAGGGCTTCTTAGGACCAAATTTCAACTAGACAGCTTGGCTAAAAACCTTTGTACTGATGCATGGAAGAATCCAACTTAACACAGCAACTGAAAAAGAAAAAACCAAGCTCTAAGAATAGCAATCAGGCAGCTATCCAGAAGTAACCAACGTAGTCTCTGTCTTTCTAAACCCAAACTTGATTTCCTGCTTCCTCAGTGTAAGAGTCTTTCTTACACACATGCAGTTTTGGGGGGAAAAAGAGGGTGGTGGAATTGTATTCCGTTGTGAAAGTTGGTCATAGGACTTGGGTCATTCTCGTCTCATTGGACAAAGCCGGAGTCCAGAAGCTGGGGGAAAGCAGGCAGGACGCATACGCTGCCCCAAGAGTGCGGCTCTCTGAGCCAGGCTGCTAAAACTGCCTGCTGTAACCCGAGACCAGTGGTACCTGCAGCTGCTGAGACAACTTGCTGCAACTCTAGCGCTGATTTTCCCCACTGCTGTCGCCCACCAGTGGGAACTCGCCAGCCCCCCAGAGCCTTACTAGCATCAAGCAACTTACTCAAGGAGCAATATGTAATGTTTCTCCTTTTGCTAAAATCTCCAACCTTCTCTTTGTTTTTCGGACATACCAAAGACCACTTGGTCTGCAGGTATGCCCCGAATTGCAATTCTTTCTTCCCCAATACAACATTAAATTTAGAGATTTGTCTCTGCATTTTTTTTTTTTTTTGAGACAGAGTCTCGACTCTTGCCCGAGCTAGAGTGAGTGCCGTGGCGTCAGCCTCACAGCAACTTCAAACTCCTACGCTCAAGGGATCTTTCTGCCTCAGCCTCCTGAGTACCTGGGACTATAGGCATGTGCCACCATGCCCGGCTAATTTTTTTATATATATTTTTAGTTGGCCAATTAATTTCTTTCTATTTTTAGTAGATACGGGGTCTCACTCTTGCTCAGGCTGGTTTTGAACTCCTGATCTTGAGCGATCCGCCCGCCTCGGCCTCCCAGAGTGCTAGGATTACAGGCGTGAGCCACCGCGCCCGGCCCTTGTCTCTACACTTTTATTTTGACTTTGACACCATTCTTTCTGTTTTCCTGAAGCCCTGCCTGTGCCCAAGAGGGAAGGTCGGTTGTGAAAATGGCAACTAGGGGAGGGTCCCTGGCTTGTGGGGTTGGGAAAGCAGAGAGAGGAATTTCCAGCAGGAGGGGCAGGAGTGGTGGCAGATGGCACCGTTACCTGTGTCATGTGGCTCATTCTCTTCCCCTTGGCCCCCTGGACACCCAGCGCTGCATCTGCACCTTGTCCCCCAAGACACCACCCCCTTAGTGCCAACCCAGCTGCCAGCAGGGCTCTCGCCTGTCCACATGCTTGGCACGTGGTCTCCGTCAACCCCACGCACCTGACCTCTCTTCTGGGACTGCCCTGAGCCTCTCCTCCCCTATTCTCACTCCTCCCACACTCACAACTGTATCCTGAGGGCCTGACAGAAAGTCCTTCAGAAAGCATGACTTTGTTGGTTGATTAAACCGGAGATATTTTAACTATTTTAACTTTTTACAAAAATTCCCAAAGCTGGGAATCCCTGGTCTAGTTATTTGGATGTCGAGGTTCATATGCGAAATTTTGTGCGTATTCTGATTATTTTAATTATTCACAGTGCAACACTGTAAATTCTTTAGAAAAGTTTAACAGGTCCTTTAAAATGTTATTTGCTTGTACTACCATATTTAGTGTTGTATGGTCTTGTATGTTGTCTTGTACTAACCATATTTAGCATATAGTGAACTTGGATGGAATTAATTATTCTGTGTCAATTGTAATAAGGGAGAACATTTATTGTGTGTTTACTATGAGCCAGGCACTGTTCTAAGCCTTTTTAAAAAAAATCCAAATGCCCCCCCAAATCCCAGGAGGCAGAACGGGTGTGGCATAAGTGTAGAATAGTGGGTCTGGGACAAGTCAGTTTCCTCACCCGTGAAGTGAGGGTGTTGGCTGTATTGTCTGCCTTTCTGGCTGTGCTAGGACTTAACTGAGCCATTTGCAAGTGCTTCCTGGAGGGTAAAGGGCTACCCAAATGGTGTCAGTTATGCGGGATGGGAAAGGGCCTCTTTAAAAATACTTATCATTTAAGCCAGGTGTGGTGGCTCAGCCTGCAATCCCAGTGACCGAGGCAGGAGATCCCTTGGGGCCAGGAGTTTGAGGCTGCACTGAGGCACGACTATGCTGCTGCTCTCTAGCTGGGGCAGCAAAGCAAGGCCCTGTCTCTTAAGAAAAGAAAAAGTTAAAAAAAAATTGTATTCATCCAGCAAAGGCTGTTACTGTTAAGTATTGTTCTTTTTGTTTTTTGGGGTTTTTTTTGAAACAGAGTCTCACTCTGTTGCCCAGATTGGAGTGCAGTGGCATCATCACAGCTCACTGTAACCTTGAACTCAAACCCCTGGGTTCAAATGGTCCTCCTGCCTCAGCCTCCCAGGTAGCGAGGTCTGGCTGTGTTGCCCAGGCTGGTTTCGAACTTCTGGCCTCAAGCTGTCCTTCCACCTCAGCCACCCAAAGTGCCGAAATTACACGCATGATCCACGGCACCCAGCCGAGTATTGTTTTTATGTGGGCTTCTGCAATATTTAAACTGCATCAGAAACAAACAAAAAAGACAAAGAAATAATAAATATCTAGAAGAAAAGCAGTACTTATCATCTGACAAAGTATTTTATTAGAGGTGGGACCTGTCACGGGGACTGGGAAGATGCAGACAGAATACAGTATTTTTCTTGTTAGCATAGAGTCGGTCTTTAGCAACAAACAGAGCCTTTGAAATTAACTGTTTTAAATAATATGGTTTAAAAATACACAGCAATCAATCAGAAGACCATTGTAAATCAAGGTCTCACGTGACTGAACTTCGTACCTCCTTTGTGAAATGCATGATTAATCTTGCTGTCGCCAGGAAAGCGGTCCTTCCTGGTGGAGAGATTGAGTGTGGATCTGAAAGTTCCCTCACCTTGGGGACAGTCCTAGCACGACTCCTGATCCAGCTGCCTGCCACCTGCGTGAGGACCATGGAAACATGCATGCTGCTCTGTCTTGCAGAGTGCAATTTTTATTGGTACTCAGAGAGTAAACATCTACCAAGACACATGTGCTTATACTGTCTTCCTTCTGGCGAGCTGGAAGTAGCTGGATTTTGCCATGATGAAGACATTTCTCTGATTACAAACGCTGTGCCAGCACTGGCTGTAACATTTCAACCCTGACCACTCGGTAGTGAAAGTCTCCAGCATCTACCCAACTGGGGTTGGTTACAGAGCAGTAGTTATTGTAAGGATTTTATCCTGGAAAACAAGGCAAGTCTAATACCTCATTTCTCAGTTAATTATCCTACAGATTTATTCTATTTGAGTAAATTGAACATTTAATACTGAAATTATGAAAATGCTTTTCAACCAGCAAGTACTCACTGGTGCTCTACGCAGCAGCTGGCTGGGAACACTGCGTTGCAGGACTGTTCACACATTTCCTGATCTCTGTCTGGCGTA
This sequence comes from Lepilemur ruficaudatus, assembly GCA_963574885.1. NCBI lineage: Eukaryota > Metazoa > Chordata > Mammalia > Primates > Lepilemuridae > Lepilemur > Lepilemur ruficaudatus. Next base: position 19,618 of record CAUYRT010040876.1, on the reverse strand, counting down.
TGAATCCCTTGACAGGAACTGTCTGTGGGTGGGATTTTACGACCTCTGTAGAGATCCAGAGCTTGTAATCCACCTTTCACCTTCATCACAGTGTCACCAAGCAGATGGGCATCAAATTCCATGTTTAATTATGTTAAGATGGTTCTGTTGTACACGGTTCTTACACCTGAAGATTTGAAATGGTTCTGAGCCAATCTGGTCACATGCCCTCTAAAATTAAATAACCAGGACAGCCTCTCTTCCTCCAGGTTGGTAATATGGGACTACTGCCCTGTTCCCCAAAGGCCTCAAGAAGCAGCTAAACTTGCCAGCCAACTATCGTCAAGAGAAACAGCAAAGCTTCAGTTACGCCAACATCAGAATAGTTCTGGTCAGACTAACTCTGGCATCTACGTTGGTAATACTGAGCAAGCCTGTTTAGCAAGTTAACTCGCGAGGTTGGTTAGGTCAACCAGTGCAAACCAGGCTACTTGGAAGCGACACTCAATTGGTTTAGACTTTGGAGGATTCGAGATGGAAAACAGAAAACCAGTTTGCTCTTAAGGGGGAATTCAAAAACAGGACCTTTACTCTTGAAGTTATTAAATCTACTCATGGATCTTAGCATTGCTCATGAGGAAGAGCGATGGCGAGGCCATACACGGCGTAAACGTGCGGCGTGTGACTGCCCTTCCGCTGCGCTCCAGAGGAGGCGAGATCATTTGCTGAGTCACCGTAATCTTTGCTGAACGAGGAGGACGTGAGGAGGAGCGGGCGTGGCGTTTCCCTGGCGGCGGTTGGAACATTTGGTGTTCTGCCATCTCGACTCTGAGCATCGTTTCCCACCGAGTGCTAGCGATGGGCAGGGTGTGAGCATTTGCCGACTTCTTGTTGAAACTTCATTGCCCAGCCCCCCGACTTTTCCACATATGCAATATGTAAATAAATACTGAAATGTACGGGAAAAAAAGAAATGACATACGGTATGACTCCATGTATAGGACATCCTCAAAAAAGACAAAACCTTACTGGTGGAGTGGTTTGGGGGGTACAAGGAAGGATTCCTTAAGGAAATTTTGGGGGGTACAACTGCTCTGGTAGTGGTGGTGGTCCCACAAATATGTACAGGTGTTAAAATTCATAGAACTGTTACCTTAAAAAGTCATTTTTAACTGCGTGATCTTTTAAAAATAAAACTTAAAAATGAATGTATTATTTTAGAGTAGCTAAAATAGTAAAAATTTGGAAAATATGATCGAAAGTTAGAACATATGCCTATTTATAAATTCTTAAAAAGGAATGGAATTTGAATGGTATATGTGGCTTCAATTTTTTGAATATATTTTTATTTTTATCCATATAGTACAAGTGTGTGATTTCAGACAATGAAAAAAGCAGTCGACACCGTCTATTGACTTCCTGCCGCGAGAGATGAGAACAAGCCCTCCTGTGCCCCTCCTCCTCCTCTTCTTCCTCCCTGTGTAGACGCGGGGCTATTTCCAGAGCCCCCACCGGGAGCCCTCCTACGTGTCAGGAGCACGTGTTCCACTTTGCTCTTCATTCCATCAGAGAGAGATACTGTTTTTCATCCCCCGACTCTGCTGCATGAGAACATCTGCGCCCTTGCTGACTGCTTCTCATCTGCTCCCTTCTTTTTCTTCCATCGTCAAATTTTGCTTTTACATATATTTATTTTTTTGAGACGAGGCCTCACTCTTGTCACCCAGGCTAGAGTGCAGTGGCATCATCATGGCTCACAGCAACCGCAAACTCCCGGGCACAAACGGTCCTCCTGCCTCACAGCGGGCCGCGCATCCATGGGGCGGGCGGGGCTGCTGTGGACCTTGAGGGGACAAGGTGAGGAGCAGGACGCAGTCTGGGGCGTCCTTAGACCGAGGCGCTGTCCTGACTCAGGCGGAACTCCCCCAGGCTGGGCAGCTTCCCAGGGCGGGGCAGAGGAAGTGGAGGCCAGCAGCAGGCTTCCCTTGTCCCACGGAGGCAAGGACACTGGAGACCTCCGGCTGCACCTAGTGTGGTCCGCCTCCTAGAGCAGCTCTTCTCAAACTCTGACGTGCAGGTGAGTCACGGGGACCTTGTCAGAATGCTGTTTGGGTGGGGCTTGAGAATCTGCATTCCCAGGAAGTTCCCAGCTCCGTGCTGGCCTGCTGAACACAGCTTTGAGGGCCAGGCGCTAGGGGATGGACCTGCCTCCTAGCACTGGGAAGGTGTGAGGAGGGCCCCTCAGGGAGAAAGCAGACATCAGGACTTGGGCCGGCAGTTTGCAGGGGCTGTCTGGGAAGACCATCTAACCAGCCCCATCGATGACTGGTGATGGACACCAGGAGAGCATCTTGCCAGGTACAGCCTGGGCAGGGGGAAGAGAGCCACGGGTCTGAGGGCAAGTTGGGCTGGAGTGCAGCCCTTCCCGCTGGGTGAAGGGTAGGAAGACGGCCCCAGCCCTGCCGGTCCCTGCTCTAGGAATTGGAATATGAGTTCCTGGGTCTCCTGGGGACAGTCCTGTTCAAGGCCTCCAGGTGTTAATCAAACATTCGAGTTGAGATGTCAAATGAACAGTGGGATACAGTTTGGGTTTCAGGGGAGTGGTCTGGGCAGGGGAAGAAGTCATCAGCTGGTGGGTGACATTTAAACCCCGAGTGGGGATGGCTGTCCCTGAGAGGGAGAGCAGGTGGAAAACCCGCCTGGGGTGAGCCCTGAAGCAAGGGGTGCTTGGAGGTCACCGGATGAGAAGGAACCAGTGGCTGAGGAGGAGAGGCTGGAAACCATCCTCAGATCTCTCAGCTTCGCAGAATTTCTTTCTTCTCTTTGAAATAGCAACAGTAACAGTGACAACTATTATTTACGGAGCATTCTCTGTGTGCCAGGCAGGGGTGAGTGTTCTCAATGACTTTCTCACTTACTCCTCTCAACAACGCATGCAGCGGGCGTCACTGTGCCAGGAGCAGGTGGGACGCCGGCCCCTTTCCCGTGTTCGCGGAGCACAGCTGTCGGCGGTGGAGGAAAGGTCCAGCTGCGGCTCCGCTCCGTTCCCGGGGCCCCGTCGCCCATCCCTGATGGCCACACTGCCCTGCATCCCCAGGACAGGTGCAGACCGGCCCTGATGAAAGCGTAATGGATGGGGGTGTAAGGCTCCCCCGTCGCCCACGGAAGCAGAAACTATGCGGGGTTCCTGCTGTGTGGAACATTTCAGCGCAGCGCTGCTCACCACCAGTGCTCACGGGTCTTCGTGTTCACTGTGTAAACAGCAGCAAGAGTAGCCCCAAATGACAGGACGCGGGCTGCCCTGGAGAGCCATTCCTGAGCTGAGGTCTGCAGAAGCACTGAGGGAGGACTGCGGGATGCTCTTACCCACCTGCGCTTAAACAAGATACAGAGCACCTGAGAGTCAGTGGCTGCGTCCCCCACAGCCCTGCTCAGGTGACTGCCTCACGTCTAGGTGACATCTGCTCTGATGCATGGGAATGAACTCAGTGACCTCTTAGAGCTGGTTTCATTGCCAACAAATATATCCATCCCGGGCTTATAATGTGAAATGCCTTGCCCTTGAGTTATTTGGAAATAAAGAAATAGAATCCACAGACACATGCTTTACAGGCTGGTTACACTTTTATGAGAGTCTGTGACTCAAAGCTGAGGACATTAAGAAACTGTACTCTGTGCTCTGAGCTTCAGGTGGGTTTTGCTTTGGGGTGATCAGGCCAGGAGTCAGTTTTTTCTCTGGGGAACCATTAATGGCAGAATGCTGAGCAAATAAAAACTCATTACGTAGACTCTCCATTTTTTCCTATATATTAGCACTTGTTCCATTTGGCAACATATAGATCTACCTAATTCCTTGTGAAGTTGTCAAAGATTCCATTATATGGTCATATCATATGGATTTTTAACCATTTCCTCTTGAATAGCAATAAGTTGCTTCCGTGAGCTGGGGTGCTCGAATTCCTTTCTCTGCCCGCTCGACTTGCTATATTGGGTATCAACATCAGGCCTATCCCAGAGGTCGGTATTCCGGATGGTTAATATCTCCAAGCCCTGTGACATAAACCTGTCATGAGGAGTTGTCCGTTGGTTTACTGCAAGGCCTTTTTGAGCCATAGGTTAATATATTAATGAAGACTGTGGCTGTTACCCTGCACTAAATAACGACTGCGAATGATGGGAAGAAAAACATCCTTATGTTCTCCCGCAGAGTGTGAGATTGATGAGAATGGATTACCCTGCCAAGGGAACTCAAAAATATTACAACCTTTTATTCCTCTGCAGCTCGGACAAGTGTGTATTCATTTTTACGTTATTACAGAAAAACCTCTTGCAATGATCCTGAGCTAAAAACACATTAAATCATCACTTTAATTATATCGAAACAGAACACTGAGATTCTGTCACTAATCTAGTTTAATCTTGGCATCTCAAGCTCAGCCAATATTTTATTTCTATTTGGGTCACATTAGTCAATTGGGCATAAGCTAGCAATATTTATCTTATCAGTTTATTTTGGTAAAGTAGTAAATTATGACAGAATTATAATAATTTCTCAGTTTATATACATCTCACAATCACATACAAACTTGACATTTTAAAATGTGGTCTAAATTCAATATTAATAATAACACTTCCACGATTGTCTTTTCCACTTTTCCAGAAGATTTATATGGCTTGGAATATTCTGGATGCTATTTTTCCCTCTGAAACGTTCTACTGTTTATTGTTTTATTTGTGGCATTACCTCTATGTGCAAATGAATACAAAGAGAGCCACATACAGTATGACAATGAGCTTTAGCAAAAAAACTGGGAAAAAAGGGTGTGGGTGGGTAGGGAACACTAGGCCCCAAATGCTGGCAGGTTCCACCAGTATGGTCTGAGGGAGGCCAGCATGGGCCAGGGACATGCTGCTCATGTCTCCAGAATTATCCAGGGGAGGCAGAGGAAACCCATGCCAGGTGAGCCCTGCTGCTGTTCCTTTGACAGGTCACCTGCTGAGTGCCAGCTCCTCCCAGGCTCAGGTGCTGGGTCCGGGGCCTGCCTCTGCCTAGGTTAGGGCCAGTGGGTTGGACTAGGAAGCTTCCTAGGGTCAGACTTACAAACTTGGTAGAATTTTCATGATTCAGACTCTTGCCCTTTGCTTCACAGATTCAGAAACTGGATTTCAGCGAAGACTTAAAGCAATTAAGTTCAGGGACAGATACATAGTAGCCAAGTTCATGGAAGTGGTGATGAAAACAGAATTCTAGTTTATTTAATGCACAATGGAATGATCACAGAGCCAAGGCAGTCGGGTCTTGTTCAAGACCAGCCCCTGTTTTTCTGCGTGCAGGTCTCTCTGGGACGCTGACTGCCATCAAGGGGCTGCCTGGAGGGCACGTGCCCAAGGGCAGGGTGTGCATGTGCTTGACGGCAGGATGCCCAGAGAGCTTGATGTACCATGTAGACATGGTCCTGCCAGTGTCCCCACAGCACCTAAGTCTACCAACTGCAGCCTTCCACATGCCTGTCCCAGCGAGACCAACAGGATGGGGGCTCTGAGTAGGACCTGACGTCCCTGGGTGAGCCTGCCAGCATGTGGCCATGCATGTGCCTGGATGGCTTATCCTAAGCCTTTGTGGACCATGAACCCCTTTGGGGATTAACACATTGATTATTTAGACATGTTAATATAGTCAATTAGTTTATAGTTACCTGTTCCAGAAGTCTCCTTCATCTCCTTAGCCTGCCCTAGGTAACGCAAACCAGAAGGATCCACCAGCAGAGATATATGCACAGACTGACTGCTACACCCCACCCGCTTACACCCTCACTGACGCTAAAGACCAGTGGAGGAAGGAAGGCCCATGCTGGGTCCTTTTTGGTCGCTCCTTCTGGGGCTCACCCAAGACAGAGCAGGCTGAGTTTTAACCAGCAAGTTCATGAATAGTTCAGCTCATTTGCATATCTCCTTTCCAATTGGTTGGGTGTCAGAATTAGTTTTTTATGTTACAGATAGATGTTTTTGCAATATATATATATATATTTGGAGACAGGGTCTCACTCTGTCACCTCGGCTAGAGTGCAGTGGCATCATCATAGCTCACTGCGAGCTCCAACTCCTGGGCTCAAATGATCCTCCTACCTCAGCCTCCCGAGTAGCTGGGACTACAGGCACACACCATTACACTTGGCTAATTTTTTTACATTTTTAATAGAGACAGTGTCTTGCTCTTGCTCAGGATGGTCTCAAAGTCCTGAGTTCAAGCAATCTTCCTACCTTGGCCTCCTGGAGTGCTGGGATTATAGGTGTGAGCCACCGTGCCTGGCCTGCAATTTTTTTTTACTGTGGTAATATACATAACATAAAATTTGCCATTTCAACCATCTTTAAGTATACTGTTCAGTGGCATTAAGTACATTCTTACTGTTGTGCAGCCATCACCACCATCCACTTTTCATGTTCTCCAACCGAAACTGTTCCCATTAACCGGTAACTCCCCCTTTTACCTGCCCCAGCCCCTGGCAACCACCACTCTACCTTCTAGCTCCACGAATGTGCTTATTCCGGGGACTTCATCTAAGTGGAATCAGGCAGTATTTGTCCTCTTGCGCCTGGCTTGTTTCACTTAGAATAATGTCTTCAAGGTTTACAAATAGAGTTTTAAGGGCTTGAAATTGGCTAATACCTTTCAAAAATCTCTTGCAGAACCTATTTCTTATTCTAGAGGAAGCAGGAAGAAAAGCAAAAGGGCAGGGGTGTGTTGGGAGGGAGTGTGATGGACCCTTTTCCCCTTTGGACACTATTAAATCCAGTTTTTCTGGGGGTGGTGAAAGGATTCTGCTGTGCTTAGAGGTTTCAGGCTGCCTCAGGGGGACAAGACTTTCCTGAGGAAAGGTGAAGGCACCGGTGTCTGAGAGGTGCATGGCGCCTCCCGGGACATCTGAAGTGCATGTTTGTTGTGACGGCCGCTGGATCCCAGCAGGGGTGGAGAGCAGGGCCTCACCTCTCACTCAGGAGGCGAAAGAGCAGATATCCAGTCCCTCTTCCTACCTGCGCAGCTGGAGAGTGGGCACCTAACTGCAGCGCAGCCAATCGGACGTGACTGCCCAGGACGCTGATAGAGAAAGAGCAGACACTTACAGGCGTCTGTCTCGTTGGTCAGGCTTCTTCCTTCCACGGCAACACGCCAGGACCGTGGGTGGCAGCAGCTCTGGCAGACCCTGCAGAGCGCTAGGCTCCAAATACCAGGTGGCACTGGAGAGGCAGCGCTCGGAAGCAGATGACGGAGACAGGCCCAGGAGAGGGGTTCAGGGGTCGGGGCACATGAGTCCTACTGGAGCCTTTGTGAAACTATTTGGGGTCTGCCTGTTCTGTTTGGTGCTGCTGGGGCACCCACCGGTCCCTGGTGGCACAAGGAGCTTCCTAAGGCCAGGCCACCTGGGACGGGCCTGGGTGCTTCCCGGGCCAGGTGCGTGTTGCCCTGTGTTCCCCTCCTAATGCAGCCTCCTGTCGCTCTGTTCCTCCAGGTGGGAGAGAGCGGTGTGATGCCCTGGCCACTTAGTGTCACTGAGCGCCCAGTCAGTCCCTTGCCAGCACTGCCAGCCTTGCCTGGTATTGTTGGCAGAATTGCTGTTTGATCTGAGGGTGGAGTAAGCCCACCTGGGACAACTCCTGTTCAAGGTCTGGGCAGGAGACACCGGGCCTGGATCACCTGTGCTGTGCTTGGGGTGCTCTTCCAGGCGGGGCTCCCTGGCCAGCGCACTGTCCTCCCTCTGTCTGGCGGGGTTCTCCTGCCTGTCCTCCTTGGTGCCAACCTGTTCTTTATCGCAATGTCCTGTTTAATTGTCTCTGTAGCGTTTGTCAAGTACCTGGCATTTTAACTATTTAGCTAATTATATTTGTCTCTCCTCCTAAAGTATAAGCATGAGACAGCTGAAACTTGTAAGAATTGTTCTGTATTTATGTATTTACGTATTTACTTACAAGCTTTATTTACGTATATGGTCTCAGTTCCTAGATAAAGTCAATCCTAGTGAGCTAAACAAGTGGATGAAAGCCAGAAAGGGAAAAAAGCAGGTGAACATAGATGTCTTCTTCACCCCCAAACAAGATTCTGGGTCATCCTATTTAGTATATGAAGAAAGAACAATTTCAGAACAATTCCCTGGGACAGATCAGGTGAGTGCAACTGTTTACTTACAGAGCAGACTTGATTTTCCTCTCCTGCAGGAGTGGGAGTGGGCAGTCCTTAGCAAATGCAGGAATGTCCGTTTTGACTCTGCAAATTCAAGGAAGAGAGTGTGAGGGGCATGCGCACATCTGCGGGGTTCATGCACTGGGAGGGGAGAGCTTGGGCTTGGCTGGGGTCACGGCCCACACCACACTGACAGCTGCCACCCCCGACCGGCCCCGTTCACCTGCAGGGATGTGGGAGGAGGCCCTGTGCAGGCGGGCAGCACTCCAGGGAACCGACTCCTGCCTCTGCCCCTCGGTGAGTGAGCTGGTCACCCAGTTGTGCAAGTGTGTGGAGCTGCTGATCTCATCCTGTCTTCTCACTCTCTTTTTGGGGACAGGAAAACCATGCTAAATAAATAATTGCCAATCAACAAGAGCCCTGAATCTCCTTTGGTCTGTCCTTGAACGACACTGAATTCCTCTATGAGTCTGTGTGCCTAACACTATCCTATTTATTTTTGCTAATGAGACAGAAGTAGAAGATTGGGAATTTTACAATGTTAGACACTACACTTTACAAGCCAACCAACTTAATTATTGACAGGGATCAAGGATATTCACCCCCCCAACCATTTATTATTATAGCATGCCTAAGGGGAATTAACCACATTTGATGTTAATTAGCATGGAATACTCATGATTTCAGAAGAAAGCTTATCTCTGATAATTCCGAAATTAATCTGACTTAATCTTTCTAATGTTTCCGAAATAAATCTTTCGGAAAAAGAATGGTGTATGGTTTCTTTTAAATTACCTAACTGGAGAAATTGACTCAGTGACTTCAAAAATGATTCCTCATTTAATGCTATATGTTTATTTGTATGCTTTTCTTTGTAATTATTATTTAAATTTCAGATTAAATTCCATCCCCAGACTCATACCAGGAGCTAAGCTACACAGACGTCATTGTTAGAAGAATTAAATACACTACTTAAGAGAGGAAGTAAGAACATCACCAGCTTTAACAATTGTATTAATAAAGGCTAATGATGCCAGGAGCTGAAACATGAGGACTGTTACTGAGATAGGTTGTAGAATCTCTGTTCCCTGAGATCCATAAGAACACACACACACACACACACACAGACACACGCACACACCTGAAGGCAGGGGGCTGGGTAGGTTTTGAGGTCTCAGCCTTTAACTTTTAAAACTACCAAATGAAAAATCAAAACCCGTGTTTTAATGATAAAGTCATAAGACAGAAACTGAGAGAATGGCAATGATCCAGCGAATTTAGACAGTGTAGACAATATGTATCATTCAGCCCAAATACTCCATCCTCAATTATCTACAGCATAATTCAGACACAATTATTATAGGTCTGTACTGTCAGATGGTATAATATAACATAACAATGTAACATAATACGGCCAGGCACTGTGGCTCAGGCCTGTAATCCTAGCACTCTGGGAGGCCGAGAAGGGAGGATTGTTTGAGCTCAGGAGTTTGAGACCAGCCTGAGCAAGAGCGAGACCCAACCTCTACTATAAATAGAAAGAAATTAGCCAAACAACTAAAAATAGAAAAAATTAGCCGGGCATGGTGGCGTGTGCCTGTAGTCCCAGCTACTCGGGAGGCTGAGGCAGAAGGATGGCTTGAGCCCAGGAGTTTGAGGTTGCTGTGAGCTAGCCTGACACCACGGGCAAGAGAGTGAGACTTTGCCTAAAAAAAAAACCCCAATGTAACATAATACAACATAATGCAACACAACACAACACTATACAACATAAAGTGATATAGAGTAATGTAACGCAAGGTAACATAAAGTAACACAGCATAACATTATAATGTCATGTAATATACTATTTGTAACTGGATTTCTGCTACCTATCCAGGTCCTTTCCAAATCTTTTTGAGCAGTCTGAAGCCAGGCAGAGGCCAAGAGGAACACTGACATTGAGCTGCTGAGCACAGTTACAGGGTACATCAAACTCTGAGGTCACAAGTGATGCCATTAACCGTGTTTACATTGAAAATAAACCACAAAACACCTTTGCGGTGATGGAGACATACAATGTTGATAATGTGAGTAGTAAAAATTAGAGGAAGACCGAAAAAATGATTACAAAAATATTTTTTCAAATCAGCAGTTTTCACAGCACCCACAATAAACATTTATCAAGACAGCCATGTAATATAAAAACACCCACATCTATTTAGAATACCAAAATATGTTCCGGGAGCATTCTCAATTCATAAATTGCAGGATGAATGTTTCTCCACGTGCTGGCTTGATATAACTCACATGGACATTACTTCTCGCCCTCAGCGCACTCTTTGGAGCTGTGCATTATAGGAATGTCAGGCTGGATTTATAGGAAAGAGACTTCTGCAGGTGGCATTATTAATGGCAAATGGAAGAGACACCAGACATTGGAAATCGGAAGTACTGGAAAGCCCCCTTTTCACTTGAAAGGCTATAAATCTATACATAATCTTGAATTCACAAGCAAGCCTTTTATGCAGTAAGTTGATAGCAAATACATTACTGAAGAGACACATAATTACCTTAAAATCTACCACAGTTAGAAACGTCTTGGAGCTCCCAAGTTATAATTTAATTTTATAAAAGTAAAAAACATGGACATTTTTACTCCTAATTTTTTTCCTTGAGTTTTACCTTTTATCCTCATGTATACAAGAACTATAAATTAATATCCCGGACTGCCCCAGGAAGCCCCAATATTTTCTAGTAATATAAAAAGCTGATTTTGATGAACAAGAGCAAGGGAAGTTTGATCATCCCTTCAGTATATGAAGCGGCAATCACAGAACTCCCCAGCTTCGCAGAGACCATGTCTAGGGCCAGAGCATCATGTCCCTCAAACCACATCTTCTGTAGACTGAAGGGGCCAGTCAGGAGCTGGGGTGTGAGGACAGGTGCTTTCCAGTGTGTATTAGACGTTTTAATTTGTCTCTGTGTCTGTATCTACATCCACCTCTGTATATATCTCTATTTCATCTCCCTGTAGCTATTTATTTATCTATATCTATAACCATACTTCTCCAAATCCGTATCAATTATCTAACTGTATCTATAGTATCTGTACCCATATCTATAACTATATCTGTATCTCATCTATAACTTATCCATATCTGTACCAAAATTGTATCTACATCTGTATCCATGTCTGTAACTATTTCCACACCCATACCCCTATGTGTAACTCTCTCTCTTTCCTGGAGTGGCCACGTGGGGTAGAAGAGAGAGCCCCGGACTGGAGCAGAGATCTCAAGTTGAGAACTGGCTCTGCCACCTATCAGCTGCGCAACCCTGGGTGTGTCATTGGACCTCCTTGTATTTCCATTTCTTCGTCTGTTAAATGGGGATGGCAACCTTTGCTTATCTTGTCGGGTTACTGTGAATTTAAATAGTGGATGACGTGCTTTGTGGGCTATAAAGTACCGTATAGAAGTCCAACATGGTTAATGATACGTTTTTTAAGTCGAGTTTGGGGAGTAACAGTAAATTAAGATAAATTCTCATTTTAAGCACCGTTCCCCAGAGAACGACGGCAATTTATGGCGTAATAAGCACGCTGGGAGAATCTGCGGAGCACAGAGGCGGAGCGAGGAGTGCGCCGGCCTCCGGCCGGGGCGAGGCCGCGCGTGCAGCTGCGTGTGCGGCGCCCTCCCCGTTCCCGAGCCTCGCCCTCCTCACCTGCAACGCTGTCGCTTGCTTACGTTAAAAGAGGGCGCAAGACCCGTTTCACGTTCAAAGAAGTCCAGCGTTAAAGAAGAAGTGAGTGTAAGGATAAATAACATCGCCTTTGGTCCAAAATATTCCCTGCTCTAGTTCATGACGGCGCTTCTCCCTGGAGAAGCCTGGAGCCCTTTTGAGGAAGGAGAGAGTGCTCCGAGGCCCCAGAGAGCAGGAGTGAGTGAACACAGGCCTGTCTCCTCCTGTCAAGGCCAGCCGCGCGGGCTTGCGCCTTTCACGTAGCCTCAGTGCCCCCTAGCTACGCTCACAGCTCAGGACGCATCGTCGCCGCCGCCCCAGTAGCACCAAGGAAGGCTCTGCCCCTCTCGTAATCAGAATAAACACGAGGCCAGACGGAGGGGGACGACCAGTTCTTACAGAGGGAGAGGAGCAGCGCACAACTTCGGCCAGCACATCGGGCTTTGTCCCGGGAGAAAGACTCCAGTCTTCTCGTAACGTCTGTGACATTGCAAGGCCAGGCGCACGCCGCTCACACCAGGCGAATGCTGAGTTACTAAAGCCTTTCTCACATGCTGCATTTTCTAAGCAAGCGCTGTATGGGTGGTTCTTGCATTTAAGTTTTAGGTGTATAGTATGGAAGGTGTTTTGCTTCATTTGCAGATTTCTCGAGGTAAACACATAAGCCATTTCCAAGAGTCTGTTACTTTCTGTTGCCTCCAATCATTGTCTACAAAATGTTTTTCCTGAGAACCAATGTGAGAACTATGTTCGGTGCTGGGTAGAAGAAATTATAAGACATGGTCTCTGCCTATGGAGAATTCATATTAAGGAAGACAAGATGTATATACAAAAAGATAATCAATAGGCCAGGCGTGGTGGCTCACGCCTGAAATCCTAGCACTCTGGGAGGCTGAGGCGGGCGGATCATTTAAGCTCAGGAGTTCGAGACCAGCCTGAGCAAGAGCGAGACCCTGTCTCTACTAAAAATAGCAAGAAATTACTTGAATAGCTAAAAATATGTAGAAAAAATTAGCTGGGCATGGTGGCACATGCCTGTAGTCCCAGCTACTTGGGAGGCTGAGGCAGAAGGATTGCTTGAGCCCAGGTGTTTGAGGTTGCTGTGAGCTAGGCTGACGCCACAGCACTCTAGCCGGGGCAACAGAGTGAGACCATGTCTCAAAAAAAAAAAAAAAAAAAGATAAACAATAAGAACTTCCTACTCTGTCATATATCACATACAACCAAAAAGCAACACAAGGTTCTTAGGCTACTGCTGTGTTGGTTTGTGTGTTTGCTTGTCTTGATGTTTTAAAGAATCATAGAAACCTTCCCAGAAAATAAACGCCTGTGAGATCCGCAAGCCCTGCACAGATTGGATGATTTTTCTGCATCCTCCCAGCTCACACAAGCTAACCATGCCCTGACTGCCACTGGGAAGCAGTTCTTCAGTTCAGGTCCCTGCTGTGGATTTTTATATCCTAATGATTTGCTAATAAATTTGCAAATGCGCACAGTCTAAAAGCACGTCAGGGCATCCAGCAGCGTTTCACACCTTGCCTTAAAGTGTGTGTCGTGGAGATTATGGAGCTGACTTCCTGTATAGAGTGCTTTTTATGACACTCACTTGAAAATTGGTTTAAAAATGCTGTAAAAGAGGAACATTAGCAGCAGGATGTTTAGGCAAGCCACAACTCAAGAGTGCATAAAGGTGCCCAAGATAGTTCTGTAAAGTTTGCAAGCTACCTGCGTGAGCCTTCCCAGCTCCGTAAATGACGCGTGGCAGAGGCACCTGCTCCGTGCCTGTGTGGAGACGGCCAACAGCTGGGAGCGGGTTCTTTCACGGTGGCCTTGTGCCCTGACAGCGAGCCTCGGCTGTGTGCAGGAGGGACCACAGGTGTGGCCCGCCCGTGCAGAGGGGACCTTGGAGAGAGGGAAGACGCCTATGCCTAGAGCCATTCTTCAGATGTTTTTGTCCACTGGCTTGGCTTGTAACCCAAGAACCAAGAGCTGATAAAAAAGATATTCGTTTGCTTAAATATATTCCTTGTTTTGGATAGGAAGACTCAAATGTTGTAAAGGTGTCAATTCTCCCTAACTCAATTCCAGTCAACTACCAAGAGGATTTGGGGGTGACGGGTAAGGTAGCGACGTATTATACAAAAATTCATATCGAGGAGTAAGTATTTGGGAATAATCAGGAAACTCTGAGCCTGGGGACAAGGGGAGACTCAGTGGACTCACCCCCAACCGAGCCACTGCCTTTTCCACATCTACCTGCTCACTTCTGGGCCCAGTTCTCAGGCCTGGAACCCCTGGGCAGCCCAGCCAGGGGCCGGGGCTCTCAGGAGTTAACTCTTAGTGTTTCCTAAAGTTGTGGGGGCCTGAGCCCACTGTGACCAGTGCTAGGGAAGATGCCCTGCTAGCCCCACCCAGGATTTGTGCTCAGTGGCTGTCCTAAGGCTTGGTTCTGGGCTGGCAGCCCCAGGGGAGGCCTGGGTGAGGCTTGTGTGCTCCTGGGTGGGTTTCCTGAGGTTCCTACAGGCACCAGCTCTCCCCTACAGGCCGGCTGGCAAGAGAAACCAGCTCTGACTCTGCCCTCGCAGGTACCTCGTGGGCCTTCTACTAAGGAGGAACCCTGGGATGCTGTGATGGCTGGTACTGCACAGCCTGATCCAAAGCGTCTGGGCTGCTTCACCTTATCCCCAGCGGCCCGACCCCCTCCAGGACTCGTACAAGCACGCAAAGAATATGTATAAGGAAATACGTTACAGCATTGTTCAAATAGGAGTACGAAGCAGAACAAAACTCTTAACTATCTCAATGCCCGTCCACATAAGACTGGTTAAATACATGCAACCTGTACTAGTCATGGACTACTAACCATGCGTTAAAAAGAACAAAATAGATGTGTACATAATGACATGGTAAAATCGCCAAAATATTTATTGTTCGGTAAAAGTGTCAAGTGGCAAAACAGATCTCAATTGTGTGATTTTAAAAAAAAGCTTATACAGGTGTAGAAAATTCTGGAAGCATGGCTAGGAAGGCTTCCTTCCTTGTTGCATCCAGAGAACAGATCTGAGGGGGAAGGGAGAAAGACTAACTTCTTACCTAGGCCTTCTATACTGTTTCCATCTTTTTCTCCCCTAGAAAGCGTCATAAAAAAGCGAGTGTAAAAAGTGTAAGTTCAACATCCATTTTTAAAGCTCTTAATTCCCTTTCCTAGAGCAGTTTATGAGCCTTTGTCCAGTCAGAATATTTTCCAAGTCAGACGGTTTCTGGACTTGGGCTGCGGACCGGAGTTGCCAAGGCCCACACAGGGCCCTGTGGGCAGAGTCGCACCGGGACTTGCGTCCACGTGGGCTTGCAGACACCGGGTCGCTCAGCCCACGAGCGTTCCTGGCAGACCCACGTCCGCAATGCACACAGGGCATCCTCTTCTCTTTCTGACTCACCCACTTCTGGCTCAGCATGTCCTTTTCCCTTCCTCCTTGATCTCCAGCCACTGCGGCCAGTCTGTCCCTGCCATTGGTTTGCTTCCTGTCATTCAGCATGTGCTGTTACAGTGTTGCAAAGTTAGCCTTCCCGGCAGTTGTTGGATCTGAATCACACCAGATAAGGAATGTTTACGTCTGTACTGCCAAGGGGGGAAGAACTTTGAATGGTATCTCCATAAGGCTCTTACCTTGGAATTTAGTGGGGTCCTGCTTTCCCGAGGCCGTTTGATACCTCACTGTGTAATCTGAGCGACTCCGGGACCTACAGTCCTGCAAACATTAATCTAGGCCCGTGACACCCCAGGCTAATGAACCCAAATTCTGGTTGCACACAACTTGCCCTGTCTGTTTTCTCCTTCTCCTTCTGCTGCAGAGTCTTGATCACCTGTTTCTTTATACTTCAAGGAGAGCTAATCAGGGACAGGTGAAATTTGCACCAAACTTACAGCATAAAACCTAGTCAAACTCAGAGTCTGACACCAGGGGTTGAAGTGGTGGCAGGTTGAAGGTTGGAAGGCTGAGGAGGGTACTGTTTTTATGTGTGGATCTAGCCAACTTCAGTCCCACGTCCATTCATTTCCGCTGATTAGTTCTCGTGAATCTCCACCCTTATGGATGCTCCAGTGGCAAAACTAAAGTCCTCACTTCCATTTTAAGTCTTTAGTCCCCTGCGTGAAAGTTACAAATTTGCCACACATTTCCTAGAAACTTGTGAGCCTTTTATGGGTCTATAACCCAAGGTGTAACTGTCAGCACAATCCATGCTTGGGTCCTGCCATTCTAGAGGAAGAGGAGGAGGACGATGGCAACAGTAATAGAAACAGCCAACTTTTACAGTGCCACGGGTCATGTCATTTAATTACAATAACCAGATTGGTATCTCTGTTATTCCCATTTTACAGATGAGAAAACAGAGGCACGGAGCAGATAAGTCACTTGCTCAAGGTCATGCAACTGAGAAATGGTGAAGCCCGTCGAATTCAAACCAAGTACTCAGACTTCCAAGACGCTGTTCTTAACCATTATAAAAGTTTGAAAAGCAGGGAGGCCTTAAAAATGGTGGCAAAACAAAAGCAAAGTTAGGTGTGAGACGTGTGAGAAATGAAAGCAGGTGTGACTCTAGGCAGGGGCATGACACACAGAAGTCGTAGCTCAAGCCCTTTGTTCAGGACCAGGACGGGTTGTGACCCTGTGTGGAAGGGTAGGTTTGGCTGTGTCTGCGGTGGAGAGGGAATCCAGGACAGTGAAGGGACCCAGTTGAAGGAGTGAGTTCAGAGGCTGGGAAGGTACCACATTTTCCTGCAGCGGGAATGGGCTATGGTGGGAAGAAATCTGGGCTGTCCTGGTCACTGACTTGTGTCTCTTTAGGAAAGCCCCTAGATTTCTCTGGGTCTTGGTTGCGAGTGGGCTGGAAGATCTCTGATGTGCTTTTGGCTTTACGCCCGTGGTCCCTCTTGTGGTCCACGGACATTCTTCCTCCCTCGGTGGCACAGGGAGGTTCGCCTGACTGTTCCTTTCTTTCCCAACGTTGACTCATTTTCCTCCTAAATTGTGTGTGTTGAAGTTGGAAGAAAATAAGAGTCAAGATGAATGCCTAAAACCTAGGAAGACAAAGTACGACTGAGTTCAGTACGTGCCAATAAAAATGACTGAAATAAACCTGCAGTAAATTTAATGTCTATTCATGATATTACCTCTAAAAATGTGCTAAATTGTCTCTTGGTTCACTTCAGCCCAAGCAGTACCTTGTGTAATTGCCTGGAAGGCACAATACAATGTCCTAAGTGACGATGAGTGGGTTGTAACTCCCACAGGCAACGGCAGATGGGTCAGAAGCCAGTTTCCTCCCAAGCCTATTACGAAGCGGACGGGAGTAAAAACAGAGATCCCTACTCGTGATGGTTGGTTTTATGTGTCAACTTGACTGGGCCAAGGGATGCCCAGATAGCTGGCAAAACATTATTCTGGGTGAATCTGTGAGGTGTGTTTGGAGGAGATTAACATTTTAATTGATGGACTGAGTACAGCAGATTGCCATCCTGATGTGGGTGGGCCTCGTCCAATCAGTCGAAGGCCTGAATAGAAGGAAAAGGCTGACCCTCCCATAAGTAAGGGGGAACTCCTCCTGCCTGACTGCTTGAGCTGGTGCACTGGGCTTTTCATGCCTTTGGCCTCAAACTGAAATATCGGCTCTTCTTGGGTCTTGACCCTGCTGGCTTTTGGACTGGCGCTTACACCACTGGCTCTCCCTGGTCTCCAGCTTGCCAACTGCGGCTTTTAGGACTTCTCAGCTCCACAATCATGTGAGCCAATTCCTTATAATGAATCTCATTCTTCTTCTCTCTCTACACATACGTATATACATATGTGCACACACACCCTATTGGTTCTGTTTTCCTGGAAAGCCCTAATACACTATCCCTGGAACTCGAGGGGCAGGCAGGGAGTTTGCACTCATTCACGTGCTTGAGCACCTACTCAACTCAGACATACTCAGGTATACTAATGAGCACAGAAGACTTTAGAGGCAAGAGGGAAGGGGGTGGTTAGGGCAGAATGTCCAACAGAGGGACTTGGAGGTTTTACCATGTGTTACGAACGGTGATGCAAATTTTTGGTTTTATTGCAGAACAGGAAGCAATGGGACTGTGAGAAGAATAGGTGTCAATGATCTAGGTTCAGGTCTTGATTGTGCAAACCAGGTCAGGTTGCTCAACCTCTCTGAGCTGCAGTGTCTTCAGGGGTAATATGGAGCTGACAGTCCTTCCTTCATAGGGTTATTGTGACAGTGAAATCAAATAATGCACGTGAACTGCCTGGAACATGGCAGCCATTCCACAAAAGTTAGCTCCCCGCTGCCCCATCTCCCTCATCCACATCAGTATTTATCCAGCAAAAACTTACTAATTCCTTATTAATTCCTATTATGTACCAGGCACTGTGCTCAGTGTTGGAAAAATACTAAACAAGATAAAGTCCTTGCCATATCTAGACTGGGCAGACAGAAACAAACTCATGCATCCGTCATTTCTATGGTCTTGTTTTGAAGAAAATACAGTAAGTTGGAGTGGGCACAGCTGAGTTGGGTTCAGGGGCTACTTTAGCTATAGAGTCGACTATGGCGTCTCTACAGTGTTAACCTTCATGCTGAGATGTAAGGAAAGGAGAGGGAGGCAGCTGTGACCCAGGAGAGAGCCCTGGGCAGAGGGCACAGCCAGGACAAAAGCAGTACAGGGCATACTGGCAGATACTCTTGGAGAGGGGGGCAGAGGATGGTCCTGTTAGAGTTTGAGTCTAAGTGACATGGGAAGCTGTTGGCGGGGGCACAACTGATTTGCAGGCTTATCACTCGGGATGGATGACTCAGGAGAAGGTGAGGGGTCAGAAGTGGATGCAGGAGACCAGCCCAGAGGCCCCAGAGGGATGAGGTCGCTTGCACTGGGAGAGTAGCGGAGGAGTGGCTGGATTTTATGCATGTTTTGGTGGTAGAGTCAAAAATCCGTGCTGATGGATTGGGTGTGGGATATTAGGGAAAGTGTGGAATTCAGGGTGACTCTTGGATTTGGTGCTAAGCAACTGATGACCATTATCATTCCCTTTTAATCTGTGAAAACTGCAACAGAAATGTGGGTTTGTATGGACAGTTTCCAGATTAATTTTTAAGACCACAAACAGAACATAAGTGCTCTGGAAGGAACCTCAGGCATCATTAATTTAACTGGGGCCCAGTCAATTCGTGGCAGAACTGGCACCTGGTTTACAGAATCCTTGCTTTGTGTTTATTCCACTTTGACATGCTCCCTTTAGCAAGGGGTCAAGTTCAGATGGAGAACTTTCAGTTTAGGCTACCAGACAGTGGTGTTTCTTAAAACAATTGTTTTATTGAATGTCAACAGATACTGTTTATACACAGTAATGTATAAGGTATAAAGAATAACAATACAAGAAACAGTTGTGAGCCTCTCCCCACCCCCATTTAGGAATCAGGAGCATTATCATTCTCTTTGCAGCCCTCAGTGCTGCTCACCAATCCCTTCTCTGACCTCTTGTCTTAGAGTTTTATCACCTCCTCACTTTTCTGTATAGTTCTGCTTCACACTTGCATCCCTAAAAAATATGTTGTTTTGTCACGCACGGTTTTGAACTTTATATAAATGGAATCACACTGCTTGCCTTCTTCTGTGACATGCTTTTGCTGAACACTTTGTTTTAGCGATTCATCCATATTGCTGCTTGCAGCTACTGTTCATTCAGTTTT